>JBAMJV010002692.1:0-78033 GCA_037951105.1 Echinarachnius parma
CTGTATAAAGAAACGTGAAACAAACAAACCAGCCAAATAAAATATTTGAATGAATCGATGGTTACTGAATCGATTGTACTCCAATTTCACAAGAGATTCGCATAACATATAAAAGCGCACTTCATACCAAAGGTACTTGAGAATTCATTCCAGAGTTTAATCTTCAGCGGAGTAAATGTCGGTGAACAATTATGGTTGAGGAACATATGTTGTTTTTTGGACCATTTGAAGTACTGTCATCTTCAGAGCATATATTTCTGCGGAGCAATTGTGACCGGAGCAAATGTCGTATCTCCGGAGCAAATGTCGTATCTCCGGAGCATATTTCGGCGGAACAATTGTCGGCTAAGCAATTGTCGCATATTCGAAGCATTTTCGGCGGAGCAAATGTCGGCGGAGCAATTGTCGGCGGAGCAAATGTCGGCGGAGCATTTGTCGCATCTTCGGAGCATTTGTCGGCGGAGCAATTGTCGGCGGAGCAAATGTCGGCGGAGCAAATGTCGGCGGAGCATTTGTCGGCGGAGCAAATGTCGCGGAGCATTTGTCGGCGGAGCAAATGTCGGTGGAGCATTTGTCGGCGGAGCAAATGTCGGCGGAGCATTTGTCGGCGGAGCAATTGTCGTCGGAGCAAATGTCGGCGGAGCAAGTATCGCGGAGCATTTGTCGCGGAGCAATTGTCGCATTTTTCGGAGCAATTGTCGGCGGAGCATATGTCGGCGGAGCATATGTCGTGTTTACCGTTTATATTGGCAAGAAATATAGAAGGTACGTACCGTAGTTACTGAATAGCCTAACATTTATCTTCATAAAAGGAAAGTTTAAAACACAAAGCTGCAAAGCAAGGCAAAGACTATGTGCACGTTGTACACAACGCACGGTATGGAAAGACTATGAGTATGACCGCTGTGTTTGCTGGCACAAATCAGCAATCGTTCATCATATAACTCATTGATAGTTGCAACTCTTAAATGTCAGTTTTCAAGCTACAACTTTCTGAAGTTAGGAGAAAATATAACATTTTGGAAAAAATTCGGACACCCGCATATTGATTGCAATTTATATCGACCGTGAAGGATATACCGACATACACGCTTTGTTTTAAGAAAATTAGATATGTATTTCTATACATAACTCACAAACAACTTTTCGTAATTTTGTCTAATTTTCGAAATATAAAATTAACAATTTGAGCGCGACTCTAGATCTGTTGGGAGTTTAGCCTTGTCTAGTGGCGTGGCTATTCTTCGCCGTTGCTTAGTGTTACGCAAATTCCAGCATGAATCTAAATCAATGAGTGTGCGGAACTCACTTACGCCGTCACAGCTTTATGAGCAACAAACTCGGTCATTTAGTTATTATCAGATTATGAAATTACATTTAAACATGTGAAATAGATGTAAGACTTAACATTTAATCCAATTGTGGAGTCTCGGAAATCTATATTGATTTCTGACACAATGTCTAGCGGTACGATTGCTGATTTGTGCCAGCAATGCAGTGGTCATAGTCTTTCCATACGTGCGTTGTGTACAACGTGCACATATATACGTACGTGAACGCTACGGTAGTCTTTGCCTTACTTTGCAGCTTTGTGTTTTAAACTTTCCTTTTATGAAGTTAAATGTTAGGCTTACTCAGTAACTACGGTACGTACCTTTTAATTTCTTGCCAATATAAACAATGAGTTGATTCTGTTCAGTCTAACAGTTAATTCTGGAAAATGATGGATAAAAATACAACTTGTGGAGTCTCGGAAATCTGAAGTATCAGTAGAGTCGAGTCAGAAAAAAAGGTTTTGTATTTCAGAATGAATTCTGCACAAAGTCATTTTGTAACAAAATAAATTTTGTAACATAATTTTGTTACAAAAGACAGTTTTGAGTGTATTCTGTGACAAAATGAGGTGATTTTACACCGAAACACTAGGGTAACAGTTGGCGCCCCAAGGCACCAAGTGTTACCGAAAAAACTAGGGTAACACTTGGCGTCCCAAGGCGCCAAGTATTACCCTGGTTTTTCGGTACAAAATGAATTCGGTACAAAGTCATTTTGTAACAAAATTAATTCGGTAAAAATCATTTTGTAACAAAATGAATTCGATAAAAGTCATTTTGTAATAAGATTAATTCGGTACAAATCATTTTGTAACAAAATGAATTCGGTACAAATTTTGTAACAAAATGGATTCGGTACAAATCATGTTGTAACAAAATGAATTCGGTACAAATCATTTTGTAACAAAATGAATTCGTTACAAATTTTGTAACAAAATGAATTCGGTACAAATCATTTTTAACAAAACGAATTCGGTAGAAATCATTTTGTGACAAAATGAATTCGGTACAAATCATTTTGTAACAAAATGAATTCGGTACAAATTTTGTAACAAAATGTGACAAAATGAATTCGGTACAAATCATTTTGTAACAAAATGAATTCGGTACAAATTGTGTAACAAAATGAATTCGGTATAACTCATTTTGTAACAAAATGAATTCGGTACAAATCGTTTTGTAACAAAATTGATTTTGTTACAAAAGTTTTTAACAAAATAAAAATTTGTTACAAATTAATTGTTTTTAGTTCATTTTGTAACAAAATAAATTGTTTGACATAAGTTTGAGTGAATTCTGTGACAAAATGAGGTGATCTTATACTAACAAACTAGGGTATCACTTGGCGCCCCATACATTCATGGCATTGCCACCACAACCTACAAACACTGGACAGTAGTCCGGTATAGACACAGGGTGTGTATGTACATCAGCCTCACACACACAACGGTAGCTTCACACACACACACACACACTAATCGCGGTCACACACTACCGCTATAATATTGAAACATACCATCCAAAACCACCAGTAGTTATCGGGGATAATCTGCAAGATGAGTCAGTTTTCACCCGATTCTTCTGTTTATCTATAATCTTTAGAACTTAGCGAATATTTCATTATACTATTTACCTGAACATGTTTGGAGGTATGTTTCAATTATTTAATCGCATGACCAACACTTTTTGATGAGTCACACCGATTGCTCGAATTAACCCGTGTACAAACACAAACACGCATTAGTGCCGTTTGAGCGTGCGTTATGATTGTAAATTGGCGTATAAATGAAGGCCGAAAGTGAACCCACCAACGTTTTTGATTTCGCTGCCGCCGCCGCCGCCGCCAATGGTCAAGGGCCCGGATTAATGCTAATAAGACTATGTTGTGCTCCTCTTATAATTCGTCCAATCGCTGTCCAGGGGCGGATCTAGCTTTTTGCTAAGGAGGGGTTTGACCAATGACGATGCGGAGCATCGTCCACGAGCCGCGAAGCGGCGAAGTCCGATCCGCGTAGCGGCGAGGCGATTTTTTTGGCTATTTTGAACCCCCGTAAGTGATGTCTTTTTTGCTAAGGGGGGGGGGGGGGGGGGTTGACCCAATGACGATGCGAAGCATCGTCCACAAGCCGCGAAGCGGTGATTTTTTTCGGCTATTTTGAACCCCAGTAAGTGATGTCTTTTTGCTAAGGGGGGGGGGGGGGGGGTGGGGGGTTTGACCCAATGACGATGCGGAGCATCGTCCATCACATTTTCACTTGGCAGCCCAATTGGGGGGGGGGGGGGGGGGGTTTAAACCCATGATGGCATTTTTCTATGCACATCACATTTTCACTTGGCAGCCCAAGGGGGGGGGGGGGGGGGGATTTAAACCCCCCCCCCCCCCCCGTAGATCCGCGCATGCTGCGCATACAGAAGCCAGGACGTCATAAACTTTTTAGAAATTTTTTTTTAGAACCCGTGCACTATAACACTGATTGCCCATTGACAAAACAAAATCATTCGGATGGGCATATCTCAGCCAATATGTAACCTATTCCTTTGATTTTTGGTATTTCGACATTATTTCATATGCTCTTTCTGAAAATGAAGTCCAATTTTGAAAGGTCTAAACTATCTGTGTGCCAAAATTCACACTTGGTCTCATATATTGACCTAAGAGCCCCCACTAAAATTACATTTCACTGATACAATTTCATAAAAGGGATTATTGTCAAACTGTGGTAGCTTCAGATACAAATTTGAAAAAAATGGAAAGATGAACAATTGCCTTTATTGTGTTGCTGTTCCACCTGAGAAGCCATGTGCCGCCACGTCTTTCCAATTATAAGGGACTCGTTTAGTGCAATTAGGAAAATTTCATGTAATATTAACACGACGATCTATATAGCTAATGTCACTCTTGCTAATTCTCTTTTAATGATAGTGTTTCATTAAAGGTAACGTTGAGTATTGGTCAAACTTAACTTTAGTAACCAAAACCTGCATGATTACGGTACAAACTAATAGTTATAACTTCACCATGCTCGAAAAGTATACACAATTACAAACGACAAAGTAAAACCCCTGTTATCATTCAAAAAGAGCCGTTACAACTCAAGTGTCAAATTAACTTTAGAGAGAAGCGCTAGCGTTCTAGGTTCTCCTAATACGAGACTGTAAGGTAATGCGCGGTAATAGTTACCGCGCATATTCATGTATATCGCAAGCGCCGTTCGCCTTTCGCATCGGAGGACCTAGAACGCTTGCGCCTCGCGCTAGCGTTCTCTAAAAAGTGATGGCCGGACGTCAATCACTTTTATAAATATTTTGAAAGCAAATTTCACAACAATTAGAGCATTTGAATGGGAATTATTATTATTTCCCATGTTTTTTTTCGATGATCTTTCATATGGAATTGAAATCAACCAAATCCGTTACAATTAATTTTTGGGGGGCACTTTGGAAATTACCAATACTCAACGTTACCTTTAAATGGAGTCTTGCAACTCCATGGTGATGAATATAAAATGCATATTCATGAACAATGTTGGTTTATTATTCACACATTATGGCATAGCAAACGCGTAACCAATGATCGGCGTGACAGCGATATGTCACGCAATCACGTCACGTTCACATACAAGTGTTGCATTCTTTTGAAGGAAGTACCCCCTCTTATCTGCAAAGTAGTAGGTTGATATGAAATTAATTAACTACAACTAAATCATCATAAGTCACAGTTTTAATATTTAGTTTTTAGTATTAGACGTGACTAATTACAAACGTTACGCAACAATCTACTTTTGACGATACATTTATTAAACACTGAAATGTGTATAAAAGCCAGACTAAGTCATGAGGTCACACATAGTGCACATTATACATACACACAAAATGTCAAGTCCCGCACGAATTTATCGCGATGGCTAAAGTTCGAATTATCAAAGATGAATAATCAAAGAAGATTAAAAACACCGTTCACAAGTGAGCAACTTAATACGTAAAAAGTATGGTATTTCATTATTGTTACCTTATTTGCTGGTATATTGTTTTGAGTACAATTAGTTAGTTTAATGTTTTCCGGTCGGTATCTGGCTCGGGATCAATCATGAATTGTGCATTGCATCAATTGCCATTCATATGTATTTGTTGGCTTTTCGTAGAAATTAGCCAACATTTCTTGTAATGATCTTCGTAGATAAGAGGGCTACAACAATTATGCCAAATGTGAGTACGTCACGGTGAACGCGACGTGCTAAGTTGACAGATCGTTGCAAGCACCACGTACAAATTATCAATAAAGAGAACCTAATTTATATAATGTCTAGTCTAATTAACTGCAATGAGCTTTTATTGTATACTGGACGAAGGAAATTGGCATAGCCAAAGACGGGGGTGGGGTTTGGGGTCGGGGGCACCTTCCTTACTGGTGGGTTAAAAGGTTAATGCTATTTGGAGATCATAATATCCAGTAGGGAACAGGTATATTCGTAACCTAAATAATGGTTATGGGGACTATACAACTACATTTACATGACGCAGTGGCGTAGCCTGGTCGGACATAGCACACACGTAACCACTGGTCAATTATCAATAGAACAAATTATCAATAACCAACTAATGAAAATGCAAGACTCCAATTTCGGGTGAACTTTGTTGAAGGCAACAAGTGATGATATTCGTGCATCGCCCACCCCCGCTTCCCCTCCCGTGAAAAGGAGACATGAACAATATTGCCTTTATTGTGTTGCTGTTCCACCTGAGAACGGCCTGAGAACTCATTACGGCATAGCTGAAACGCGTAACCAATGATGGGCGTGACAGCGATATATCACGTTCACATGTACACGTTTTGCATACTTTTGAATGAAGTACCCCCTCTTATCTACAAAGTGGTAGGTTGATACGACATTTATTACCTACAAATAAATCATGACTAATCACAGTTTTTAGATTTAGTTTTTAGTATTAGACGTGACTAATTACATTAAACACTTAAAAGTGTATGAAAAAGAGACTACGTCATGAGGTCACACATATTACATACACACGAAATGTCAAGTCCCGCACGAATTTATCGCGATGGCTAAAGTTCGAATTATCAAAGATGAATTATCAAATAATTACCTAAATGTTTTCGCTGTAAAGCCAACTTCCAACTAAGAAATGATTGGAGCATCATCTATTTAAAAAACAAACATTGCATGTAGAAAATTGCCCAATAAATAGGGTAGATTTCAGGGAACGATTTTAATCTTTGCAAAATTATTCGAAAACAAATTAATGATGAATACATGATTATAACAGATTAACAGTTCGGCACAAAATAAAATGTCTGGATATGTGCATGAAAGATATACTCAGGTCATTGTCAACCATATTCAAATTAAATGAAAACAAATTCTTAATCAATATTGAATTCATTAAATTAATCTGAAACCACTTAAATTAACATCCAAAATCATTTATTCTAAGTTACCTGTCACCGTTTTGTCACACACGAAGCAGAGTATCAAACCCCTGACATTCATGATAGTATCCATGACTTAATTTGTGTTTGTTCCGAGATTATTGAATATTCTAGGACAACTATTGACTGTTATTATAATTATAGACCCCATGGGCGTAGGAGAACATTTTTCTCAGGGGAGGGGAGGGGGGAAGGAGGGCTGAAGTATTTTGCCCGAATAAAATGTTGTCCCCTAAGCAAAAAACAAGTCCTCGCCTTTTTAATGCCCCAAATTATATGTTTTGGATGGCTTAGTCCGAAATAACCATATTTTGCCCGAATATAAGACGGTTTTGCCCGAAAATAAAATGACTTTGCCCGAATGTAACATGAGTTTGCCCGAATTTGACATGGTTTGCCCGAATATGACATGGTTTGCCCGAATATGACATGGTTTGCCCGAATATGACATGGTTTGGCCCGAATATGATCTGGTTTTGTCAGAATATGGCATGGTTTTGCGCGAATTTCAGGTGCTTTTTGCCCGAATATGGCCGTTTTCAAAACTCCAGGGGGTTGCAGCCCCCAGCCCCCCGCCTACTATGCCTATGATAGGCCCTATGTGATCTCAAACCCAAACTTGCGCCGACGGTCGTATGAAAAAATAAATAACAATATTTGGAGAAACTATAGCTTAAGAGCATCGTCAAGAATAACAGATTTTAAATTTCAGTCTACGATAAAATAGCGGGATTTACGTGTCGATATATATTTCTGTCTCAGAAAAGCGAATCAATCTTTAGTCTAGCGGACTACGAGCTGAGAAAAATATTCGAGAAATGTAAAAAATAGGGTATATTTTCGTGAAGGGCTACAATAAATATTTTCTTTGTGCACTTGACGTTTTAAAAAAGGAGTCTCATTGTAAAAGTGTACTCGAAATGCAAACATTGGGATTATTTTGGTGTGCAAAATTGTGTACCCGTTTGTGTGTTCAAAATGGGATGTTATTTGTTGAAATTTACTTGAAACGCCGCAATTAGGGGGTAATGTTTAACTTTGAGAACGAACACCTATTAATGTGAAGTGACACCGCCGGGATTGATGTTCAATCAAAATGGCTTAATCAGATAGTTGTAACAGGGTCATTTTCTTACACATTTTAGGAAGGCAAATAATCATAGTCGGTAACACGTGAAATCTGAGAACAAAGGCCCAGTGGTGTCACTTCATATTCAAATGCGTAACACATGATCGTTAAAGAGGTTGAATATGACCCCCTATTTCGCGGTGTTTCAAGAACTTTTTAATGGAATTACACCCCTTTTTAACAAAAAACAGGAACAAAATGAGCTTTAAAAATGACCATGTTTTCCAATTCAAGTACGCACTTACAAAAACTCCCCCCTTTTCAAGATTTAAAATACAAAAACAAAAATCACCTTTCATGACTTAATTATACACAAACATCATCATGTGACCCTTCGAGAAAATATACCCTAAGTTGTCATGAAATTAAAAAAAAGGACTGAATAATTTTCGCGTGAATAAAATGTTTGTGAACGCATGCTATTAAAGACCTCTTTTTTACGCGAAGGACCATGCGCACCCATCGTCAGTGTCACCAATGGAAACAAAGGCATGGCCTGAGGGTGAGACTTCCTAGCAGTTTTTTTTCAGGCATCATTTGAATCCCCCAGGAGTTATGAAAACGGACATATTCGGGCAAGAAGCACCTGCAATTCGAGCAAGACCATGTCACATTCGGGCAAAATCATGTCACATTCGGGCAAAATCATGTCATAATTATTGGGGCAAAACCATGTTATATTCGGGCAAACTTATGTTACATAAGGGCAAAGTCATCTTATTGTCGGGCAATACCGTCTTATATTCGTGCACAATTGTGTTATTTTCGTACGAAGCTGTGCATTATATGTGCTGTGCATTACCTAGCTTACACAAACGTAATTGTTTTAAGAGCAAAACAAGTGTAGAACGTATTCAATAATTGTCAGAATTGCATTTTAGTGGATTTCAAGCATTTTGTTGAATCAACAGAGGCTTTACAAAATATTCAAGGATTCGTCTACTAAAGTAGTGTTTGATCACTAATGCGTGTTCTTACAATGCAAACCTTTGCTACACTATAATATTAGTTATCCCATGATTTATATTGTCACAACATTCAAACACAAAGCCTGACAAATGTCTTCTATCGATTCCAGTAACAGTAACAAGACAACCGCCTTCAGTTGGCGACACCATTAGGAACTCTCAAAAGTGCTCGGAATCTAAAGCGATCAGAATCCTAAAGCGAAGTCAATTTGGAAGAACTCGAACCAGAAACCTTGCTTTTTAACCCTGCCAAATCAGCACTGATACTTCTAATTGAACTCCGGCCATTGTTACATCGTTAATATATTACAATTCTTAATGAGAAGACCAAATGTGTGAATTAAAATGTCCATCGCCATTTTCAGTGCATACCAAATACCCTAAATATTGTTCATTTTATCGAATTGTTATATTTAGTTTTCTGACTGAAAACTTCTTTTTGAGACACACGGTAAATAATATGCATGAACAATTGTTATGTGTCGTAATTTCAGCCTTTAATAACACAATTGAATTATACTGTAAAATAGTTATGCTGATGAAAATACATATTGTACGGATATAAATGTATCATAACTGCTATTAGCTTAATGAAAAAGTGGTAGTGAATATTGCCTGTGTGGTTTATTGTTCAAACGCGATAAATGTAGTTGATTGAACTTATACAATAAGGCATCAATGTTTCCAAATAAATATGATCTGACTCATCATAATTAAATTCCAATTCATCCATGTCAATAACTGGCTTTTAATGAAAGTTTATAGATGGATTGAACTTATGTTTGAATAATTTGTTTGCAAAATCAATTGATAAAATAAACAAGGAGTGACGACAGTTTGAGCTTTACGCACAGACATCAATAAATTTGAAGAGTTTAATGCAAAAAGGTGTTACCAAAACGAGATAATTGTAATTAAAGCTGCTGAAAAGCAATATAAATAAATTGAGAACACGTGTGATACTTTGCGCTAAAAATAATAAATGGATAAAGGATGAAGGTATCATATTACAAACAATATTTCATGAAATACGATGGTAAGTTTATCTTTGAACTAGAAATATTGTTAGATGTGATTGATACCCCCGCAGTAGTGGTTTGTGCCCCTCACCCCCTCCCCCCCCCCCCCCCCCCGCCCCTCACCCCGAGAAAATCAAGAGTACCAAAGGTTCAGAATTGTGGTTACCATGGCAAGTAGTTCGCTCCTCAAAGTGTTTGGATCCCTTATTGTTTTATTCCTCAGATGATGGAGCTCCGCGGAATTCTGATAATAAGCGCATCTCTTGCGGTCAATCTGCTCATGATCGGTAAATACGATTAATTCTTATAATTTTGACTAACCATAGCCCTACCAGCAGTAGGTCAATAGGCTAACTAAAGTTTATCGCTGTTCGTAAATTAATGCAATACATGTTTTGTCGCTTTTATACAGTGATTATCCCAGAGCATGTTGGCTAATATGGTGCAAGATGTCATGAAAAATTATTGTTTAATGGAATTATACACTGTTGGTCATAAAGTTGGAATATTTTTTTGCAGATCTAACTTCATTTATTTAACCTATTTTTTACGCCTAATGAACCATTTTAGAATTGAAATAATGATTGTATAATGTTTCCAAACTACTAATGTACAATAACTGGTTGCATGAATTTGGATTAATTAATTGAGCCTTTTGAAAGGCAGAACCTTTGGTGATTGGCCCGTTTTCCTCTGCAAAGCGTATGTCCAACAAGTCATCTTTATGTGTAATTTCTCAGAGTTGACTGTACAATTTTCAACCAAAAGCACAGAGGCTCTCTAGGCCTTACTCCGTCCAACGCCATTGGCTACACGCCAAACGATGCTTGTGCTCCACCAGGAAGGGATCTCAACAAGCAATGTCCACTATTTTGTTGGAACATTGCAGTGTATGGTCCGTAAAATCTTCAGACGTCATCGATAGGAGGGTCAATTAAAGCTACGGGAACCTTTAAGACGTCCATGATTGACCACCAGGATAAATGATCGCAAATTGCTTAACATGTGCCGTAGAAACCGGAAATGCCAAATGGAGCCTTTGCCGTCTATGAAGAAAACGCTATTGAATCAACGACTTCCGCCAAACTGTAGATCAGATATCGCTCTAAAATGGTCACCGAGCGAGACAAACTACCAATTGTCCACCCCGTACCATGCAACCAAGATATACCGGACGTCCCTGGACTAGGAAGCACAGAAGATGCCGCCTGGACACTCGTGATATGTCATCTTAATGGGTACGAGCCATACCACAGTTAGGCCGTCACATTCTCAAGTCTTTTTGTGAATTCTGAAATCTTGGAGCTTCTCGTCACGTAATCGACGAACCATTCGCCTTCCATTGTTTGGTCAAGGACGTTATGGCTCGTACCCACTAAGATGACATATCACTAGTGTTCAGGCGGCATTCTTCTTGTCTCCCTAGTCCAGGGACGTCTGGTGAATCTCGGTTGCATGGTTTAGGGTGGACACTTGGTAGTTTGTCTTGCTCGGTGACCATGTTAGAGCGATCTCTGACGTACAGTTTGGCGAAAGGCGTCAATTCCATAGTGTCTTCTTCATAGAAGACGAAGGCTCCTTTTTGCATTTCCGGTTTGTACGGCACAGGTTAAAGGGATCTAGTAACTTTGTTGACATGTGCAAAAAGTGATGAATGGTTGATGCAATGTATATTGTTGTTATCTCATATGTCCACAGGGTATTGTATGAAAATTTCAAGTTAAATGGACATTGCATGGCCAAGTAATGAGTGAAAATGCAAAGTGATATTCACTAACTCACTGCACTCATTTTGTACACGATAAGAAAAACTCCGGGGGAGTTTTTCTTATCTGAATACTTCGATCGTACATATTTTGTAACGAAAGGGAAATTTGAAAAACCAAAACCTGTCCCATGATTTTATTGTTAATACGAATACAACAAGGTATGAGGGAACCGCTAGAATTAAAATTTTATTTGGAGGATTTGGACAATGTTACTAAGTCCCTTTAAGCAATTTTCGATCATTTATCCTTGTGGTCAATTGTGGACGTCCTGGAGATTCCCATATCTTTAATTGACTCTCCTCTCGATGACGACTGAGGATAGTACAGACCGTAAACTGCGATGATCTAACGAAATAGTGGACATTGCTTGTTGACACCCCTTCCTGGTGAAATTACACATTATGATGACTTGTTGGACATACGTTTTAGAGAGGGAAAGGGGCCAATCATCTGCCTTTCAAAGCTCAAAACAAAAGGCCAAAATAATTAATGCAAATCCATGCAACAATTTATTGCACATTGGTAGTTTGCAAATATTTAACAATCATTACTTTTAGTATAAAATGATTCATTAGTCGCAACAAAATAGGGAAAAGAATGAAGTTTGATCTAAAAAAAAAATATTCCAACTTTATGACCAACAGTGTAGTATAGATAAATTAAAATGAGCAAAGAAAAAAAGCCTTCACCGGGAATCAAACTCGAGACCTCCTGAATGCTTCGTAAAACATCGTTTTAAATGAAAAATGTAACGTTCAAAGTCATCATCCAAGTCCTTTTAAACTTAATTTGACCTTTAATGATTCTTACAAACTTCATACAACCAGTTTCTGATTACCAAATTAAATTTTTGTTATAAATATATTTATTATTAAAGTGTTTGAGTTTAAACTTTGTACATTTTAACAGAGTACTAAGTTAGTGCAGGAATTTAGCAAATAACACTTTCGGTGACATGGCATATGCAGGGAATTTTCACACATTACTCAGTGGACAAAAGCAGATCATAGAAATACGCATTTTATCAAACCTTCCGTCAGTTTGTGCATAAGTTTTTAGTTAGATCACTTTGAAATTGAATTATTACTATTAACGTCCGATAATTTTGTTTCCACGTGTCAACCACTTGGCGAAGTTCTTAACTCCTGTCCATGCTGCCATGCGGACTCCGTGAAGACGGTTACCAGGGCAATTCTAAAATACGTTATTAAATGTAGTTTCATATTATAATATACCATGATTGTAAAACTTATTTATTTATGTTAAAGCCCCAGAAGCCTCTTCATCAGGGGACCATCTGTCGTCATCCTTCTGTAAGGATGGCTACGGTCTTAACTACACCCTACCTATGCGGCCGTGCAGGGAGGTTAATGTCAGTAACGAAGCAAATGGAAGCGTAATGATAAAGACTATCCCGAAGCTAATACCACCATCCCGCTTCATCCAGAATACCTGTGGGAGAGAAAGTCGAATCGGAATTCCTCGGGGTCACCGTATCTGTAGAATTCCAGGTAAACATGCAAATAGTTGTCGAATAATATATGGATTATTTAATAATTAGGGGAATTGCAGAGCAAACCAATAATTAAATCTAACCCAGAGCCGATTGGAAAGACTTTCCCGGAGCTAAAAGTAAGACCAAAATCCCCTTTTACACTGGAAGAGAAAGTCGGATTGGAATTTGTCGGGAACAACAGTCTAAAGAATCCAAGGTATAAAAACATTCATGATTAATTACATTTATGACGTAGCTACGTGCCACCCCTAATTTGACAGAAACAGTAACTTAGGTAATCTTTGAAGTCCGCGGTAAATACCCGTGTCAACAATTTATATGAAAGTGCCCCTGGGGGTACAGATTAGAGTGTTGCAAATCAGAGTAAGTAATAATTTTAAATGGGGCCTATTTTTGTTACCATTTTAGATTGTTACAGCAACCCGTGCCTCAGTGGTTGGTGTGAGGAGACCATGTCATCATACGAATGCCACTGCCCGCCATGGACTACTGGACGCAACTGCGACGAAGGTAAAGATAAAATAATACCGTAAAGATGTCAGTTCTCGGCCAGTTTTTAATTTAAATTCATCTCCATATATATTTGTAAGTGGAATTCCAAACACTCTGGATACTTTGTAAACATATGAAAGAAGACTGACTAAAAATTGTTATTAGATGTATTAATGTCATCGACTTCCCACGAAATGAATGTGTTTTCCTGGCATAAATTAGTTTGCGAGTTTTGGAAATTCTGGCAAAAGTACTATATAAGAGATCCTACCACGTATACCATGAACTAAATAAATAATAAATAACACATAGTCTTATGTCTATATATTTTGTACATGTTTATGCAATAATGAAAAGTAGGAAAAAAGGTTGATAAAAAACATATTCTTCATCTTCTCCTTCTTCGTTTTCTTCTCTTTTCTTCATCTTCTTGTTCTTCTTGTTATATTTTTTCTTCTTCTACTTCTTCTTCTTCTTCTTCTTCTTCTTCTTCTTCTTCTTCTTCTTCTTCTTCTTCTTCTTCTTCTTCTTCTCCTTCTTCTTCTTCTTCTTCTTCTTCTTCTTCTTCTTCTTCTTCTTCTTCTTCTTCTTCTTCTTCTCCTTCTTCTTTTCTTCTTCGTCGTCTTCGTCTTCTTCTCCTTGTGCTTATCCTTCTTCTTTTTCTTCTTCTTCTTCGTATTCTCTTTTCTTCATCTTCTTGTTCTTCTTGTTATATTTTTTCTTCTTCTTGTTCTTCTCCTTCTTCTTCTTCTTCTTCTTCTTCTTCTTCTTCTTCTTCTTCTTCTTCTTCTTCTTCTTCTTCTTCTTCTTCTTCTTCTTCTTCTTCTTCTTCTTCTTCTTCTTCTTCTTCTTCTTCTTCTTCTTCTTCTTCTTCTTCTTCTTCTTCTTCTTCTTCTTCTTCTTCTTCTTCTTCTTTTCGCTTATCCGTGACATTTAAGAACCAAGACAACATTTAAATAAAATAATAGTAATAATGATAATAACAATAGTACGAATTCTGCTCAATGTTTGTATTATACAAATATGTTGGCGGGTCCTTTATATCAGATGTTAAAGATTGTACTGACAATGACGGGAATGTGTGTCTTAACGGTGGTGTCTGCGGGAAAGCTGACAACGGCACGATCCAATGTGAATGCAGTGAGACTTGGACGGGGCGGTTCTGTGAACAAGGTAAGATAGACAGTAGCCTATGTAGTTAGATTGATGGATTGATTGATTGTTGGATTGATTGATTGATTGATTGATCGATTGTTTGACGAATGACATGTAGACATTCGTGTGTATTTTATTCGTATTAGAATAACATAATTCTTTCAAAAAGAGCAATAATGAAACAAAGTGTTCTATAAAGTCATTAAGGTTTACGCTACAAATATTTACTTTGTTTTTCTTCTTTTATCCATAAACAGTCAGAGACCCATGTTTAAGCAACCCCTGTGAACATGGCCGGTGTAACAGCACGTTGAGCGATTTCAACTGCACCTGCGAGCCCGGATGGACTGGTACTAACTGCAGCATCGGTAACTGGTTTATTTCCCTTAAGAATTGTTTTGGAACTCGCAAAATCTATATTGTTGTCGAATTGACAGATTTTTGTAAAATATTTATAGTTGACGGACGGATTGAATCATTACCAAACAATCACTAATTTAATTTCTTTCTTTTTGTATTATTTGTTATGTTTTATTGAATGAATTCGACCTGATCAGGGTGGACAAAGATATTTTAAATGATTTAGAACATGTTTGATAATGTTTATATTAACTTCATGATATCTAATTATGGAATCATTAACATAGCATTTTTTGGTGTAATAATAGTATATTTTTGTATCCACATACATAGCCAGAGACCCTTGTTGGAGCAACCCCTGCATACATGGCCGGTGTAACAGCACATTGAGCGAGTTCAACTGCACCTGCGAGCCCGGATGGACCGGTAGTAACTGCAGCATCGGTAACTGATGTATTTGTCTGAAGATCTGAAAATCGCAAAGTCTAAAATGTTTGTCAAACTGAGATATTTGCGGTAATTAATGGTTTAAAGCAAGTCAACTATTACATGGATGATAATGTTGATATTAACTTCAACAAAAACTTGATATGTAATTATGGAGTCATTTATATAAATGTGACCGGCTATAGCAAAACCCGGCACTTTTCGATAATCATTTGAAGAAATGGGCATTTTCATTTTACACAATGTGTGTAAAAGACCTATGATTGTGAAAATTTAAACAATCATATCTTTGCCAATTATTGACCAATTAATTCGAACAAACGATCAAATGAAAGCTTGTGATGATGCCTTTGTCATGGTATGAACATGTACATTTTGATTTGTACTGACAAGTGCCGGGTTTTGCTATAGCCGGTCACAAATATCGATATTTGGTGTTACAATAGTGGCTTAACTATAAAACTATCAACACTGATTAAAGCTAATGCGACTGAATTATAAACGATTCTTATACAGTAGTAATTATGGTTTCTTTGTATCCACATACATATAGTTGAGTTCACTATGTATAGATTTTAACTTTCGTTGGATTTTTTTGGAGAATCTGAAAATTATACATTTTTGGAAACGTTATAGTATAAGCAATCAGAAAACTAATGTTTCCATTTGCCCCGAGTCCTTTATGGCCGCCATCTTGGATCTTTCAAAATGGCCGCCGTAAAAGGGGTTTTCGTCAATATCCCAGCTACTAGATAACCGAGAAATTTGATTTTGACAGCTAATCCACCATTTTCAGGGCCACAGAATCCAATGGTAATCAGAAAACTAATGTTCCAGTTTGCCCTGATACCTAAATGGCCGCCATCTTGGATTTTTTCAAAATGGCCGCCGTTAAAAGGGTTTTCGTCAATATCCCAGCTACTAGATAACCAAGAAATTTGATTTTGACAGCTAATCCACCATTTTCAGTGCCACAGAATCCAATGGTAATCAGAAAAATAATGTTCCAGTTTGCCCTGATACCTAAATGGCCGCCATCTTGGATTTTTTTCAAAATGGCCGCCGTTAAAAGGGTTTTCGTCAATATCCTGGCTACTAAATAACATAGAAATTTTATTTTGACAGCTAAACCAACATTTTCAGGGCCAAGGATTCCAATGGTAATAACAAAAATAATGTTTTTATTTGCCCTGATAACTTTATGGCGGCCATCTTGGATTTTTTCAAAATGGCCGCCCTAAAAAGGTTTTTCGTCAATATCCCAGCTACTAAATAAGCTAGAAATTTGATTTTTAAAGCTAAACCACTATTTTCAGGGCCACGGAATCTAATGGTAATCAGGAAAATAATGTTCCTATTTGCCCTGATACCTATATGGCCGCCATCTTGGATTTTTCAAAATGGCCGCCGTAAAAGAGGTTTCGTCAATATTCCAGTTACTAAATAACCTAGAAATTTGATTTTTACAGCTAAATCACCATTTTCAGGGCCAAGGAATCCAATGGTATAGAAAATAAATAAGCTTGATTCAACCATAAACTTATTTGACTGACATTTTCCGTTTTTACTGAATTCTTTACAAGTGATCAACCAAGGAGTCTTTACACATACATGTATCATCACCATTCTGACACTCACTGCCGCACTGGCAAAGATCGGTGCAGGATGCAAGAACATCTAGCAGAAGAACAGTCTGTTTTGCATTGACAGTTAACCATCTCAATGATGGCCTTTGGAATGCAATGGTGTCAACTTATTTGGCTGAAACTTTCCGTTTTACTGAATGTTTTACAAGTGATCATACAAACATGAACGTTCCACTACGTAAATACTAATTTTAAAAAACATGCTCATCATGGCAGAAATAGGTTTAATCTTTTAAGCCGCCAAGGAGTCTTTACATATCATCGCCATCATCAGTTTCATACTTGTTCTCTGTGTCCTCATCCTTTTGACAAGATGCTAATGGACCTTCTCAGTGCACATGATTACTGTGTGCCGTATGGCCGTACCCTGCTAATTGAAACAGCTCTGGCCAATGCTGTTGTACAAAGTACCCGAGAGTTCCAAGGTCTGTATGTACCACTTTTCTTGAAGAAGGGTGCCTTTGTGTTCTTCGCAGTAGATAACACAGACTTTTCACAGGACACTGCTGATGGGAAAGGAACCACCCATGGAACGATTACTGCTTTATACCAGAATGCAGAGGTTCATGGAGAACCAGTTGCACCACCCTTGAAGATAGGCGATGCCCAGAGTCTGTCTGTCATTCCATACCATGTAGATATGCTGCACTGTGATAAGCCAAACCCACAGCTTCCAAAGAGAATGGACCACTTTGTCACCAGCAAGGGAATCTCGGGATCCTACCAGCTGTCACATCTAGGATGGATTGTTGCTACTGCTTTATCCAGAATGGAAGCAGTAGAAGCATCGAGCAATATTCCAGGCTGGGCAGGATACAACTCACTGTTGTCTGAAAGCAAGCCATTGACCCAGGTCGGAGCCCTTCCACTACTCCCAGAGGTGGCACACGAGTGGTCAACCCTGCTGACTGTGATCATGCAAGCAATTCGACTTAGAAAGCTGGCTGTTTGTGCAGATCACCCCACTGTGATTTAATTTGACATGGCTCTTTATGAGAAGGTGGTCCAACTGCTAGATGCCAGACCTGACCTGAAACGCACAGTTGTTCCACGACTGGGAGAGCTACATGTTACCATGGCTCTTGGTGTCTCCATGGAGAACTCTGGTATTGATGATGCCTGGATAGAAGCTGATGTCTATGGGTCTGCGACAACAAGGCAAATCCTGAAATGTACCCATTACAAGCGTGCTCTTCGTGCCCACACCTATTCATATGTAGCTCTCTATGAAATGCCACTAGAGGAGTTCTTCAAGGACAACTCACAACTGAAAGAGGTCTGTCTGAAGGCAACAGAGGGAGTTGAAGCTGCCTGTTCTGAGGGGAGCAAGCACACACAAGCAGAGTCTGTGAAACAAGCAAACACCACTCTACTTGAGGCCTTGACCACTGCTGATATCTTCAAAATTTTCTAAGAATGGGAGAAACAGAGATCCAATAATGCAATTTTAAGGCAATGATGAACTATCTACATCGAGTGGAAGCAATCCTGTTCTTCGTCGCTGCAACCCGGAATGCTGACACGGACCTTCATCTCCAAGCTGGAGAGCAGCTGAGCAAGCTCTTCTTCGCCTTTGATCGAATCATATACAAGCGACTCTGGCCCAGAAACATCACAGACATGCATGATATGAGGACCAATCACCCTGAAACCTGGGAAGAGCTGCAAGCAGGCAACATTGCGGTCACGAAGAATGATATTCCCTTTGTATCCATCGGGGCAGACCATGCATGCGAGCATCTCAACAAGCTGATGAAAATTTATTCTGGACTCATCGGCATCTCAAACAATGCCAATGCTAGGCAGAGGTTCTTCATGGTCACACCAGAACTCTCCCGTGTTGCAAAAGAGTCAGTTTGATTTGGAACCTGACAAAACCAGGGAGCATCATGACCTTCGGCCAAGTTCTGTCAAGAAGGAGCATGATGTTATCGACAAGATCAAGGCAGCCATACTGAAACATGGAAACCCATTTTCTGCTGAAGGTGACAAGCTGGACAATGTAATCACTCTTGCCTTCATTCCTGATGAGTATGTACCAACGATCTTGAATGCAGATGTGACTGGACAAAAGCTGTATGAAGACTATGTGTCAGAGCGAATCAATTGATATGTCAGCCTATGGGCACCAGTAAAGAAGGAGAAAAACAAGATGTTCATGTCTGCAATCAAGAAAGCCACTTTAAAACTTTGAGACAAGACTGTGGATCTAAATGAGACCAAGGACTTGTATGGGAGACTGATGGTACTGGCCAGGTCCAGCAGAGACAACCACAAAGAGGCCATTGGGAACCACAAATTCACTCTGACACCAAGAGCCCTTTTTGCTCCAGATGGTACAATCCTGCCATGCCTGGACAAATCGAAGCTGATCCACCTCCTCAGCAAGTTGGAAACAGCAGAAACTACACAGCAGCCAGAAGATTAGATGGGACACCACACCATATGCTCCAAGTCGCAAGACAGCCCTGGTAGATGGAATGGTTATTCTGCAGCAGATGGCCAAGAAACCAGCAACCATGGTGACATTTAAAGGTATCAGTGAATGCTTCAACGACAGGCTGATGTCCCTCACACGAGTATATGATGATTATGATTATGATGATTCTATGAATAGTGCTACCAGGAACACAAGAAGGAAAGGAAAGGCACCAATCTAGTATCAGGTCAGAGATGAAACAAAACCACATCCCAATGAGTAGTTTCCTTTCACATGACAAGACGAAGGCTGACCTCACAAACTATCTTGCTGCACAGAGAGTACAACAATGCATCACACAAACTGGTCATCACTTCTTCTTCAGGGCATACCAGTAGCAACGAAGACTTGCTTTTCCAAGACAACAATCATGAAGAAGCAGACACACTGTTGATCTACCAGGGTGTCATGGCATCACAGCGCAATCCAGTGGATGCACAGATGGTTTTCTTCTCCCCAGACACAGATGTCCTAGTGTTAGTCATAGCAAACTATGACCTCATGCTCAAGAACACTTCCATTTCCATGGCTTCTGGGGTTATGGCGATAGAGCCAATCTGGAGAGCCATATGGACAGAAAGAGCAAAGGCTTTGCCAGCCTTTCATGCATTCACTGGCGCTGACAACACTGGAAGGTTCTCTCGTATAGGCAAAGCAACCTGGCTGCAAGTCTACATGAAAGCAGATAGAGATGTAATCAGTTCTCTGCAGATGCTTTCAACAGAGGCAGAAGTGACCTAAACTGTGCTGGCAACTCTCGCTATCTTCGTCTGTGCAGCCTACTCCCCCAAAGGCATCTACATCAAGACCATATCCGAACTGCGATGGCATCTCTTCTGCAAGCACATGGTAGAAAGTGATAAGCTACCTCCTAACCTTGGAGCTCTGAGACAACATATCCTGAGAGTCCATATCCAAGCCAGAGTGTGGGGACAGGCCAGCATTGCTATGCTGGCCAGGCCAGCATTGCTATGCAGGATCCTCAGCTGAATCCCCTGCGGAATGGCTACCACAAGGAGTCCGATGGCCAGTTGAAACCAACCATGACAGATGCCCTTCCAGCTCCAAAGGCCATCATTGAGATGGTAAGCTGTCAATGCAAAAAAGACTGTTCTTCTGCCAGATGTTCATGCAGAAAAAAGAACTTATCCTGCACCGATCTTTGCCAGTGCAGCACTGAGTGTCAAAATGATGAGGACACACAGAACAAGTATGAAACTGATTATGGCGATGATATGTAAAGACTCCTTGGCGGCCTAAAAGATTAAACCTATTTCTGCAATGATGAGCATGTTTGTTCTTAATGGACACTAATTTAGTGGAACGTTCATGTTTGAATGAACACTTGTAAAACATTCAGTAAAACGGAAAGTTTCAGCCAAATAAGTTGACACCATTGCATTCCAAAGGCCATCATTGAGATGGTTAACTGTCAATGCAAAACAGACTGTTCTTCTGCCAGATGTTCTTGCAGAACAACAAACTTATCATGTACCGATCTTTTCCAGTGCGGCAGTGAGTGTCAGAATGGTGATGATACATGTATGTAAAGACTCCTTGGTTGATCACTTGTAAAGAATTCAGTAAAAACGGAAAATGTCAGTCAAATATAAAGTTTGTGGTTGAATCAAGCTTATTTATTTTCTATACCATTGGATTCCTTGGCCCTGAAAATGGTGATTTAGCTGTAAAAATCAAATTTTAAAAAACTGGGATATTGACGAAAACCCTTTTACGGCGGCCATTTTGAAAAATCCAAGATGGCGGCCATATAGGTATCAGGGCAAATGGAAACATTATTTTCCTGATTACAATTAGATTCCTTGGCCCTGAAAATAGTGGTTTAGCTTTAAAAATCAAATTTCTAGGTTATTTAGTAGCTGGGATATTGACGAAAAACCTTTTTAGGGCGGCCATTTTGAAAAAATCCAAGATGGCCGCCATAAAGGTATCAAAGCAAATAAAAACATTATTTTTGTTATTACCGTTGGAATCCTTGGCCCTGAAAATGTTGGTTTAGCTGTCAAAATCAAATTTCTATGTTATTTAGTAGCCAGGATATTGACGAAATCCCTTTTAACGGCGGCCATTTTGAAAAAAATCCAAGATGGCGGCCATTTAGGTATCAGGGCAAACTGGAACATTATTTTTCTGATTACCATTGGATTCTGTGGCCCTGAAAATGGCTTGATTAGCTGTCAAAATCAAATTTCTCGGTTATCTAGTAGCTGGGATATTGACGAAAACCCTTTTAACGGCGGCCATTTTGAAAAAATCCAAGATGGCGGCCAATTAGGTATCAGGGCAAACTGGAACATTATTTTTCTGATTACCATTGGATTTCGTTTGTAAATCACAATATAATTATCGCTGTCAAATTGAAAATCGAATATCTCTACTTATCAAATTGAGGTATTTCTCGGTATTTGCGTTTGTTATGATAATTACCTACCAAACTGAAATAATGTTGTTAACTTGTAATGTTATGTTTTTTTCTTGAAGCAATTCAACCTGAACGAGATGAACAAATTATATAACAAATGATCTAGAACATGTACGATACTGTTATTATAATTGAATTCGATAAATATACCTTTATATGTAATTATTGATTATATCCAATGACATTATTTAGTGTTACAATAGCTGAAACTAACAACATTGGTTACATTGACAGGGTTCTAAACGCAAATACATGAGGTAATAATAGTCTCTTGTTATCCACTAACATAGCCAGAGACGCTTGATCATTTCCTACCAAACTCCAATTCTGTCTTATATTTAATTGTTATGGTAATTATCTTTTTTTGTCTGAAGAAGTTTTGTTCAAAATCCGCACAATTTCACAATTGGTACCAAGTAGTGTTATCTATAAGTGTTAAAGACGATACGATATGAGATATTGTTAAGCATGCTTTCAATAAATAAACGTTGTTATGTAGTTATGAAACAAAAATTCAATGGCACTGGTTGGTGTAACAATAGCAGGGCCTGACTTTATGATTGCTATAACTGTCGTTTTATTGCCTTTTGCAACTGAAGTCTTTGTATCACTATTCAAGCTTAATGGGTTGTTAAAGGGATAGTTGAGTTCTGGTAGAGAGAGTACAGTTTTAGTCAAACTGAATTTTAGTAACCAAAACCTGCACAATTACATTACAAACTAATAGTTATAACTCCATCATGCTCAAAACGACTAAGTAAAAAGCCTGTTATAATTAAAAAAAAAAACTGTTTAAACTCAACAGGGCGTTTTCAAAAAACGCATTTGTTTAAACCATTTAAAATAACATATTGTGCATGTAAAGTTTTGTTGAAATAGTGATTAGATAGAGAGATAATCAACAACTATCTAAAAACCTCTTTTGAAAGTTTGTGTAAAAAGGAAGCATTTTAAAACGAATTTTAACGGCTGGTTCCAATTTTGATCAAATAAAGTTTATTCTGCCATTAAAATTGTATGCTCTTTGGAATTTGACACTCAGTTTTTCATTATCTCACAAAAAATATATTGTGTAGCGCCCTCTCTACCAAAATCAACTATCCCTTTAATTATTATGACTAGAGTACCCTTATAATTATCATCATCATTATCATGTTATTTCCATGATTATATCGTAATTACTTTTCTCAGATGTAGACGAATGCGCCAATAACCCATGTGTGGACTTGGCTCAAGGACAGTGCGAACCCGGGTGGAGTGGTGACTCTTGCGACATAGGTAAATCACCAATGTGTGTTTTACGGCTACTGCCCCCTTGTGTTTATATAGTGTTTCTTACTAGAACGAGAATGGAAATGGTTTCTGAGTGAAGTACCACCATCATTAATAGAGCTCTGTCAACGAGTAGTTAAAGCTCCAAGGCTGGTCATCCGGAGGTCTTGTCTTCGATTCCCGGAGAAGTCCAATTCTCTTTGCTAATAATTGTATTTGTTCGTGAGAACTTGTTAGGTAAGTATAATAGTGTTGTCATTTTAATTGATAGACTTGTGATTTCATGCCTGGCACTGTCGTGACTGTAGGGGTTAAAGGCTAAGTCTACGCTTGCAAAAAGAAGGATTCAAGACAATTAAATGCCAAAATGGGATGTCTATCATTAAACAGGACCATGACTAGTTCCACTTATCTTTGATAGACATTCTTGCATACACCGTAAAAGTTTAATGAACTAAGGTTGTCGCAGTATGTAATCTAATTATGTATTTTGCCAAAATAGTTTTAAAAAAAATGTTTGCCGAAGTTTTAGTGACGTTGTCTAATCCTACACTGTATATTATGTATAAACTAATAACAATATATCTCCTGCGTTACCATCTTTTAGATTTGAATGAAAAATAATTGCAAACAATCTCATTTGCAGAGTGGAAGTGCTGCGATGACCATGGCAAGTGCTACCATATTGCCCCGCTAATAAAGACATGGACCATGGCACGCGACTACTGCCGCGGTCTCGGCCCGATCACCATCAACGAAACCACGCGCAACGTATCTCTTGTATTTCCACGCTCATCGACCGAGACTCATGCCGTCATAGACATCTGCCGCGAAGCCTCCAACCTCGATCAGGGATGTGGTGCGCAGGCTGAAGTCGGGATCAACGGCAGAATCTCTTGGATCAACTGTCATCGCAGAGAGGACGGGGATGAGTTCGTCTGCAAGGCCGATGCCAGCGGGACCATCTCCGCTTATAGGGGTGAGTTATTGCAATGAATCACCTCCACACCATCAAGACAAACATAGCAACGACCTTCACTCACATTAAAACATTTTGGAGAAAAATTACTCAACAATGAAAGGCAGTGGAGACGAGATCTGAGGGATGTTTAAGCCGCAAGTTTAAAATCGATGGCAACCTTTTCTGCAAACAGGTCCTAGTCTTTCTTACAGACCTTGAACCTTGAAGAGATAATCCCTATAGCAGCTCACTGGGAAGCTTAACTGCGATGACCAGTCAGGACCACTGTCGCAAAACCGCTATCGGCCAAAATAGCGGTAAAGCACTATTCCGCGATTATCAGGTGATACGCACTATTGCGTCATGTTCGGTTCCACGTGTTGTGGCAATGGGGATATTTGTGCAACGACGACATTCAATTGAATTACATTTATTTTCGCCTATTGTTCAGGACAAATCATGTGTAGCATCCTTGATAATTGAACTAATGGTGTGTAGTTTTTCTAAATTATCTGGCCTGAACATTTTAAGAAAATCTTGCTCGATTATGCGGGTTCGTTTTTCAAATAAACGGTTGATTTGCGCATAGACTTACGCGACAGCTGTTTGATGCCGTACACACTGGTACGGTGCGAAATAACGAGAGAAACGGAGAGAGCGTGTGAGAGAGGAGTATAGCTCGGCACGATAGGAAAACGGTAAGATACGCTTAGCACGCGAAAGGCGAGAATGGCGGACACAAAGCTGCCTATATGTGAAAAACGGCTGTACAAAATTCTATTTTTGTTCGATCACCGATAGAATCGCATGGCACTACAGCCACGATATATGCGCCATCTAGCGTCATTGATTGGAGAATTATGGGGAACCGATATTTTCACGATAGTGGAAAAGCGATAGTGGTCCTGACTGATGACTGGTAATCTTGATCAAAACAAAAATGTAACGTCATACCTTAGGATAAAATCTTCATCATACTATGACACAACAGTCATCCTTTTTAAAAACATATTGTACATTTTCGGTTTAATGGCATCGCTAACTAACACATTTATTCACAATTTAAATTAGTTTGAATGTTTAAATTGGACGAACTGGATGTATATGTAATGTATTTCATTGAATGTGTTATAAAAGGATACAAACACAACACAACATGTAGGTCCCCTCATCATGCGTACTACAAAAGTTTGATCATATTTTTAAATTACAGTCCTGACAGTTGTGGTATACAGTTTGTTGTGCATTTGAAAGATGGCAGATATCTGTCATATCAGGTAATAGACAGAGAGGCAATTTCGATCCCAATGTGGGGTTTAATAACGTTGATTGCGTATCAAAACGGTACATTCCAAAGAACGATGGATTTCTCGCACTTTTATATTGTTTTCCATGTTGTATTCATTCCCACAGCATGGCTCCCAAATGCACCATCCAGTGGGAAAAACGAAAACTGTATCGTCTTGAAAGAGAATGGCTGGAATGACGTACCCTGTTTGAAAGAGTTTACTGTCATCTGTCAACTGATCATGTAGGATGCAATTTCAATAAAATTTTAAAATGTACACCAAAATAAGAGTAGTAAAAATTGTAGTACAATTATATTGAATATTCTGTAATAGCTTTTTTCGGTTTCAGTCACGAGTTAATACGAATGGAACGCTTTGATATGTATTCAAAGCATTCAGCAGGGTAGCGATTAATATGTGACGATAACATCTACACTGTTGGGCATAAAGTTGGAACTTTTTTTTTAGATCCAACTTCCTTCTTTTCCCCTATTTTTTAACGCATAATGAACCATTTTATACTAAAAATAATGATCTCATAATGTTTCCAAACTACACATGTACAATAAATGGTTGCATGAATTTGCATTAATTGATTAAGCCTTTTGTTTTAAGCTTTGAAAGGCAGGACCTTTGATGATTGGCCCCTTTCCCCCTCCAAAACGTCCAACAAATCATCGTTATGGGTCATTTCTCAGAGTTGGCTGTACAATTTTCAACCAAAATTGGCACAGAGGCTCTCCATGCCATACTACTCCGTCCAACGACATTTGCTATACGCCAAACGATGCTTGTGCTCCACCTGGAAAGGGTGTCAACAAGCAATGTCCACTATTTCGTTGGAACATCGCAGGTTACGGTCTGTAAAATTATCAGTCGTCATCGAGAGGAGGGTCAATTAAAGCCAGGGTAATCTCTAGGACATCCACGATTGACCACCAGGATAGATTATCGCAAATTGCTTAACCTGTGCCGTACAAACCGGAAATGCTAAAATGGAGCATTCGCCGTCTATGAAGAAAACACTATGGAATCAACGCCTTACGCCAAACTGAGGATCAGAGATCGCTCTAACATGGTCACCGAGCAAGACAAACTACGAAGTGTCCACCCTATACCATACAACCAAGATTTACCGGACGTCCCCGGACTAGGGGCTTCTCGCCACGTAATCGACGAACCCTTTGTCTTTCATCTGTTTTGTCTAGGATGTTATGGCTCGTACCCATTAGGATGACATATCACTAGTGTCCAGGCGACAATATTTTGGGCTCCCTAGTCCAGGGACGTCCGGTAAATCTCGGTTACATGGTTTGGAGTGAACACTTGGAAGTTTGTCTTGCTCGGTGACCATGTTAGAGCGATCTCTGATGTACAGTATGGCGAAAGGCGTAGATTCAATAGTGTCTTCTTCACAGGCGGCGAAGGCTCCTTTTTGGTATTTCTGGTCTCTACCGCACAAGCTAAGCAATTTGCGATCATTTATCCTGGTGGTCAATCGTGAACGTCGTAGAGATTCCCGTAGTTTTAATTGACCCTCCTCTCGATGACGTCTGAGGATTTTACAGACCGTAAACTGCGATGTTTCAACGAAATAGTGGACATTGCTTGTTGACACACCTTCCTGGTGGAGTAAAATCATCGTTTAGCGTGTAGCATATGGCGTTGGACGGAGTATGGCCTAGAGAGCCTGTGTGCTTATTTTGGTTGAAAATTGTACAACTCTGAGAAATAACACATTATGATGATTTGTTGGACGTACGCTTTGGAGAGGGAAAGGAGCGAATCATCAAAGGTCCTGCCTTTCAAAGCTCAAAACAATAGGCTAAATTAATTGATGCAAATTCATGCAACCATTTATTGTACATTGGTACTTTGGAAACAATATATAATCATTATTTTTAGTCTAAAATAATTCTTTAGGCGCAAAAAACAGGAAAAAGAATGAAGTTGGATCTGAAAAAAAATTCCAACTTTATGACCAACAGTGTATGTTTACTTAAATATAACATAACGAAGAAAAGCAACAACTGCAATGAAAACATTGCGGTCATCGAGTAAGTAGAGAGTAACCTTGTCACATAACCACTGCAATACGAGTTTCAAAATTGTAGTACAATTATACTTGTAAAGTCTATAATTCTTTCAAACTAATCACAAGCGATTATTAAGTATAGCTTATGTGCCGTATAGTAATTTGATTGCATTTAGTAGTGCAATGTATTACGATGCGATCTCTATTCAATTGAATAGAATAGAATAGAATACATTATAACACAAACTGCAATGTACTGGAACGTCGGTCATCTGTGCAGATGAAAGTGAACGTCATTAAAATTGTCAAGTTAACAATTATGAGAAAAGGAGTGTTCAAAGTAAATATATAATGTTTGATTTTACAATCATTCTAAGAGGACAGTTTTCTTTTGGTTAGTATATATATTATAGTGACTAAACTTGTTTCGTGCTCGATTATTGGCATTAATAATGAGATGTCGTGCTTGTAGAATAATTTCAAAATGTACGTCGTACGAATAGTAAATGTCAGCACATTGTTGACGGGAAACTGATTGTTCCTTTATTAACGCAAAATAGCTGTAATGGGAAAATCCCTGCACACACACAAATGGAATATACGCTGTTCTCAGCGAAAACGTAAACTAATATTATAACTTATCTGTAAATGTAAACGTTGGAAAAAAAACTGTTTCATGAATTGACTATTTGAGCAATAAAATGCGACGGTCTGTCACTTACCACGGACTAACTTCACCCGCATTCTGTGCAAACCACGTCGCACGCGCATTCGAGTGGGTTGTTATGGGAATTCAAGCAAGCGAGTACGGGTCAAACAAGCTGTGAAATGTTGGCCCCATCTAAGCGGCGTGTGTGGAACTTTCCTTATATTTCTGCATTTAACGATGTTATGGTTAAGATGTTACCATATAAAACCTCTTGTATACTATTTCAACCATGTTGATCAGTTAGAAAATGAATTATTGTTCAGCGCGAGGGCCAATTAGGTCTTACAGCAAGGCAATTCAACTGAAAGGGTTGACATGAGAGATTATGTCACTGCAGCTACATGTATATCTTTTACGTAAATTCAAATTCATTTCTTAGCATTTGAATTGGTGTAAACCTCATTCGAAAAAGGCGTTTCTTATTATTCAAAACTGTCATTCAATTTAAATCGTTTGTGTGAGTATGTCAATTAATGTAAATTAATCCGTCATAATTATGACTCAGTGGACATAGGTATCAGATTACAGAAGTACAAATGTTTATCAATCCTTCTTTAGCTTGTGCACATGTCAACATAGTTACTTTATCTCTTCAAGGGGCTCTTATATGTTTTATTTATTAGTTTTCATGTAATAAACTGTAAAATATAATTTCAAATCAGTTGGTCTTATCTTTATGTAGATATTAGTAAATACAAATTATGACCATATTATATTCGTCATTGTTTTGTAAAGATCTGGTTATGCTTTTTGTTTGCATTAATATTAGTAATTACTGTATACAACTATGTTTCTAGTTCATTAGATATGCCAATGTATTTCTTGATCATTCCGATGTGTACATTTGTAGCTTTTGTGTTAAAGGGATAGATGAGTTTTGGTAAAGAGAGTACAGTTTTTTGTCAAACTGAATTTTAGTAACCAAAACTGACACCATTACCATGATTACATTACAAACTAATAGTTATAACTTCACCATGCTCGAAAGGAATACAAAATTACAAATGACTAAGTGAAAATCCTGTTATCATTAAAAAAGAGTCGTTAAAATTTAAGAGGGCGCTCTCTAAATACTCATCGTTTTTAACCATTATAAATAAAATATTGTGCATGTTATGTTTTGTTGAAAAAACTGATTAGATAGACTTTGAGAGATAATCAACAACTATTTAAAAACCTCTTTTGTACATTTTTGAAAAGAGGAAGCATTTTATTGAATTTTTTAACGGCTGGTTAAAAATTATCGAATATTTGTGGGGCCCCACATTCATTACAAATGGCTATGTTAATGGATATTTCAGCTATTTCTGAACCGATTTTGATCAAATAAAGTTTATTATGTCATTAAATATTATGCTCTTTCAAATTTTACACACAGCTTTTCATTGTCTCACAACAAAATTATTTTATGTAGCGCCCTCTATACCAAAACTCAACCATCCCTTTAATCTTAGATTAACATTATTAAGTAAATTGTAAATAATTTAACATGTAAGTTTATTAAAAGGGGCATTCCTTCTTTTGCAAGCGAAAAATAATTAGTTGCCATATTAACCTCAAATATTATAGATCATGATTTTTAAAATTTATTCTGAAAAGATTAGGACTTGCCAATGTATTTTGGTGGAGTTCTGAATTTTATGATTTTTGTTATTACCTATAGATTAATACAATGTTGGACGACGGTTTAATAACCTCACCTCACAATAATCTGTCTAGCTCCCTCTACATTCGCTGTTTATTATATGTGGTATGAATGTGATGCCCACCACCCATAATAGATAGCGCCACCAACGAGAGAGATCTGCACAACGAGAGAGATCTGCACAACAGCAGTGATCGCTATGAATGATGGCACCTACGGCTATGAAATTTCATACGCAGCATAATACAAGTATTATACAGATCTGTACCAAATTTGAAGCATTTTGAAATTTTTGGTAAAGAGGGAATGTCCCTTTAATATACTTTGTAAAAATAACTTTATATCAGGCGCTATATAAATCGAATATATTATTATTATTATCATTATTATTCAATATTTAACTTGTTAGATTACATTTAGAATAAGTGTAATCAATAAATATATAAAGCAAATACAATGTTTCATAATTGCTATCTATATAAGTATGAATAGGCAAAATATTTTAATTGAATTTAATATTATAAGGACATGTGGATTTTTCTTGTTTGAATTAGCACGAATATTTCAATGTTGTAGCTAAGAAATGGCATTGTAATAAAGCATTGTAACCATAATTAGTCCTAACCCCCTCCGCAATAAGGGAGTTCGTAGTTACAAACTGCGCATGCGCCAATTCTGCGACGAAAATTCACTGTACCAAAAAAGTCGATATTGCCCGTTGTCACATAGACCTACGTGCAATTATTGTCACATTTGTAACGTGTTTTCACGGGAAATTTTGCTCGAAGTCATACATTTTTTGTTAATTTATCATAATGGACATCTCATATACATAAAACTGATGTGTTGAAATTTATTTTTTCTATTTATTTTCGGATTTTAACAAAAATGCCAACGTTCGTTTCGGGGCTTTTATTGAAATCGAAAGAGCCCCATACGTAGATTTGTGTGTACTGTTTTCTTTTAAGCGTTGAAAACGGCCAAAGATGTGATTTTTATTCAAAAAAAAATAATTTAGCCTGCTTCAAGTTTGAAAATTAAAATGAATGGTTATATTTATTCAATTTTATATATTTTAGGATTAAGGTGGGGTTTTTTTTGGTCAGGTCTTTCAAACATAACGAAACACAAGGAGAATTCACGCACGCACGCGGAAATTCTGCATAGAGCTCTGTACTTTAAATGCGTGCCTCACAGGCTGTGCCGTAAACGTACGCGTAAAGCCTCAAATTTGGTACAATCTTCCAAAAATCCGATTACGTCCGTCGCTCCATGGGCTAACTACGAACTCCCTTATTGATCCCCTGTTACGAAGTCATGTGACCGTTTGTCTGATTTGTGTATAAAACATATCGAATTATCATATTTCCTGAAAAGGGATAGAACATTGGTTATTTGGTATTTTTTTCATTGTAGGTGTTTGTTTTGGGGTTCAAATCAGTTGAATTATAGTTAATATAAACAAAAAATATATATAAGAGGTTATCTAAACCATGGAAAACATAAGGAATGACCTAGCCCATCCGATTATGTAAATATGCAAAAACAAAAATACCATATTATTTCACGGCGTTTGGGCGTTACACGGCTGAGATCTTGGCACCCACCACCCCCTCCCCCCTCCCCCCGGCCGTAGACAGACCTCAAGTATAAAAAACTCAAATAGCCCGGCCTTGTTAGGGTCAATGCAGTAGTTAACGTGTAAGTGTAAGTGTAAGTATAAGAGAATCAATACTCTACTACATAATCCATTTCATTATTTGTTTGTTCTGCTCTTACTTTGTATACGAGGGGCGTTCAAAAAGTTCATAGCCTGACTTTGAAAGACTTTGAATGAGTTAAGGTGCAACAATTGATGGGAATAGGCCGATGTTCATTTGTTTATATAATCCTCATCCACAGCCATGTCATTTTCGGCATGCTTCCGGAGGGCATACAGGACCTCCTGGAAGAAGTCTCTGAAAACCCCCTCAGAAACGTGCAAATCAGCAACGTTTGTATCATTATCCTCCTGAAAAGCACAACCTCGGGTGTGTTTCTTCATCTTGGGTGGAAATTTAATGATGTCGGGTCCTGGGAAAAGGATGGAAGCGGCAACAATCCCATCCCAGTGTCTATGTTTTGTTTTGTTCAAGGTTCTCCGTGCTCGTAGGAGCAGCCGCATTGTCCCGGAGCAGCGGATGCCTATCATTAACTTGCTTGTCTTCTTTTTCAAAATGATACCCGGCTCACTGACCATGTGAAGGATGCAACATTGCATACACAACATTATATTACCCAATCACCTGCTCCGACAAAGTCAGGCTATACATTTTGTGAACGCCCCTCGTAGAATGAATTAATTTCTTAGTTTTATCTTCTGTGTTGTTAACATACATTTTTAATAAAGGCTAAGATAAAAAGTAACTTCCTCGATTCAATGTGTGTTTGTGTAAGAGTGTGTTCGCGTATTTGTATGTGTTTATGTGTGTGTGCGTGTGTGTGTGTGTATGTGTGTGTGTGCGCGTGTGTTTATGCGTATGTGTGTGTGTGTGGGGGGGATGGATACTCCGAACTGCTCAGGTTGGTCAGATGACGCATGAATGGCTTGGCGCGTATCTAATTGTGACGTATGAATACGTTTACGCACCTCTGCTTCAAATCATAAACAAGGTTGTTATAATTTGATGACATTCAATAATGGCATGAATTTTTGACCACTACCTTCTTTTTTGCCTACCTCCCTTTTAGATAGGAAGTTCAAAACGACAAGGAAAGTATGTTTTTCATGTCATCTCAAAAGCCTAATACATTTCCATTTACCCATGTTTGACTGTTAACTGTGTTGTCTTCACTAAGAATTGTTGTAAATGGGTACTTGACCAAATTTTAATCAAAACAATGTAAGAATGTAGGACTCTAGAGATGGCATTTGAGTTCATATTGATTATTATTATTATTATTTATTCGACCAAATAGCATAATACAATGTCAAATACAACACAACTATAAACATGCACATAATACAAAGATACAAGTTACAAAACTGAAGACTAGACAAAAGAAAATAGTGAGGAACAGTATGTGGGCCAGGGTACACAAAAGTAAAGTACATCACTGTTGCCCTAGCGCATGTGAACCCTCACATACTGGCTCCAGAAGATGCAGCATTACGGAACATAAATAACAATTAACGTATACGAAGATGGTTTAAAAATTATCTATCAACGTCCAAATATAGCTAAATTATCTTAATATCTTAATATCTTAACCACATTTAAAGAATAAATTAATGAAATTATTATATCAACTAATGTGTATTTATATGTATATATATCTGTATAATTATACGGGAATACAATATGTATGAGTTATATGAAGAAAACATGCAAAAATTGTATACATGTTTCGCGGTAAAGAAGGCATTGGACATTAGTATCACCGCTCCATCGACTATTTATAATAAGACTCAGACCGTGTAAAATGTTAGGGAACAATACTAAAGCAAAGATGCGTATCAAATAATTGCAACTGTATAGCCTTGTGAGTCAAAATGAGCTTATTGAACAGAGAGGATAGACGACTTTAAAAGGAATACATTAATGAATGATTCTAACAATTAACGTGGTTCATATATAATGGATATAAGGAAAATATATTATGAATGAGTTATAAAAAGTAAACATGCTTTGCTCTAAATGTTTCGAGGTAATAAGGGCATCGGGAGTATTACCGCTCCCTCGACTTATGATAAGACCTAGTATAAAGGAACAACACTAAAGCGAAGTTGCATATTAAATAATTGCAACTAAATGACCTTGGTAGCCAAATGAGCCTATTGAACAGAGAGGATAGACGACTTTAAAATGAAAAGGAATGCAGGGAAAGGTGAAGGAATGGCAGCATCTTTGACACTAGATGGCAGACTGTTCCAGACTCTAGGCAAACGACGAGATGGCGAACAAAAAAGAGATTGTGTTCTAGAAGTTAGATGCTGAAATGTCAAACTGTCAGGGTGTCGAGGATTCACAATAATGTTTCCAGAGAGCATTGAACAGTTACATATACCAGATAGACATTTGAAGGAAAAGGAACAAAGGAGATAGTCTCTCCTTGATGACAATGTAAACCAGTTGAGAGCTTTAAGTCTATCGGCATAGGCCATCTCACCCCTCATCTGTTTAAGTGCTATGCGCGTAGCTGTCCGTTGAACGCGCTCAACCTGTTGAATTTGTGCCATGCAGGTACGCCATACTCGAGTATAGGTAGCACCAAACACTTGTATAAGGAGAAGATGGCATTAGTGGAGGCACCTCGCGCTACAACCCTGATAAATCCTAGAAGTCTATTTGCTCGAGCAGTTATTGTAGTGATGTGGGTATTCCACGACAAATCCGAACTAATCGTTACTCCTAAATATCGAAATGAAGGGGTAGATGTAAGCACTACTTCGCCAAGTTTGTATGTAGGACGTAAAAAAGCACGCTTTCTAGTAATGTGCATTACTTTTGTTTTCGTTGGATTGAATAACATACCATTAGTAATTGCCCATTGGTGTAAGACGTCAATGTTGTTTTGCAAAACTTTTTCGTCATCAGATGAAGTAATTGTTTTAAACAACACTATATCATCTGCAAACAAGGCACAATGGGAGGAGATATGAGCAGAAATGTCATTAACGAAAAGGTTGAAGAGCTTAGGTCCAAGAACACTACCCTGGGGTACACCGGATGATACCCCGGTCCATACGTTGTGACAAACACACGCACCTTCATTTATCTTGGTTCAATCCATTGGCAACAGAGGCCCAAACATATTTTGTTTCCAAGAGGCAAAAGATCTATTCTATCATCAAATTGGCAATATTACACTCACTATTTTGTTATAATATTTTTTCAAGGTGATGTATTTCATTATGAATGCAACAAGAAACATTTCCTTTTCATTTTCGGGATCAAATACTGCCAATTTGATAATAATGTTAAGTCAGCGAAATGTTTTCCAATTTGAGGATTGCCCGATCATTTGCATTTCAAGGTTTCGTGTGAGAAAACAACTGTACATTGAATTGCAACAAATTTGGGCACAAATTGTGCAGATATTTTTTCTCTTACTTTTGACTCGTGTTTAACATTTTCACTGATACTAAGCATGATTTGTCCAAGAATTGTTTTTACACTGTGAAACTCTATCAGTGGGTGAATTACCCCTGTTTCAGGGTTCTGTTTTTTTTTCTATGTTTCATTCTTTTTTGGGACGCAAAGTACATCGCGACAGTTTACAGCATATCAACCACTGCAACAACAAACAAATGCAATCTACAATCAACACTATTATAGATCAAGAACTATTTTTTCATTGGGAGGGCAGACTAATATGTTACAACTCCCCTTTCCTGATTTGTCTTCCTCCAGTAGGCCTATCACTTTTTCCACAATTATGTCAAGTTTGGCGAAAGAACCTGTCCGGCGGTGTGGAGTTTAACACACAAAATACCACATGGGGACGCTGCAAGTAAAACACACACAACAAACACCAACACATGGACCGTCCTTTGTGAATATTTCCCCACCCTATCACGGCAATTTTGGCAAGTTTTGTGAAAGTGACATGGGTTTTGAATGAACCCACCCCATCATTGCATCCCTGGATAGGTTCCCGACCAGATTTTGTGGTCTTACGATGTTTTCTGCCGCATGGGGGCGCTGCTAGCACAAAAACGAGCACACGAACCCCCCATTTTTATAGTTTTTCTGTATTCAGTAACCCTTTCTCTATAATTTTGGCAAGTTTCGTAAAAGTGACATGGGTTTTGAATGTACAACATAGGTTTTATGAACCCACCCCATCATTGCATCCCTGGATAGGTTCCCGACCAGATTTTGTGGTCTTACGATGTTTTCTGCCGCATGGGGGCGCTGCTAGCATAAAAACGAGCGCACGAACCCCCCATTTTTATAGTTTTTCTGTATTCAGTAACCCTTTCTCTATAATTTTAGCAAGTTTCGAAAAAAGTGACATGGGTTTTGAATGTACAGCATAAGTTGGCCCCCCCTCGACATTTTTCGCAATAAATTTTTAACGCGATAACATCTTGCGCTGAAATTTCATGACTTTTTTCTTTTGGGTCTTGCGCATCTTTTTAATTACAATTTTTGAAAATCAGACCTACCGTTACGAAGTCACGTGACCTTTTGTCTATGCATGTCAGCCCGTGATTTCGTGATTTGTGTACAAAATATATGGAAATTTCAGTTTTCATAAAAAGAGATATATCATTGGTTATATGGACTTGTTTACATTTTAAGTGTTTGTTTTGGGGTTCAAAGTAGTTGATTTATCTTTAGAAATAAAATAAACAACAAAAACAATAAAATACATAAGCTAAAAAAACAAAAGAAATACCTAAGAAATTATAAAAACAATAAAAAACATAAGGAACACCTGGCTCTTCCAAATTTTGTTGTTGTATTATTATTCCAAATGGTCAAAAGAACATAATTATGTAGTCAAAACCTTTTTTTAATTATGAAGAATGTATGATTTATGGGTAAAAATATGAATTTTATGACCATATTTGCATAAATTACCATAATTATGCCAATTAATGCATTTTTCACAAAAATTAAATTACCATAGTATTCGATACACTTCACTGAACATGCATGCAGATTTTCACGGCGAACGGCCGCTTCGCGGCCGAGATCTTAAGGGGGGGGGGGGGGGGGGGAGGGCAAATTAGCCCCCCACCCCGGGCTATGCATTTTCAAAATAGCCCGGGCTATATAGGGTTAAACATCAATACAATCTTAATGAACATTATTTAATTAAGTTTAATTGTAATCCCCTAAGAAACTATTTATGTATACGTTGTAAATGTTGGTGGTCGTTTGTTTGCTTTATCTTTCCATTCATTCCCATTTAGAACTGATGCAATACTTATTTCCGGAATATAATGTTGTGTAACAGCATGCTGCACATTGAACCTTGTAGAAGATAACGATGTCTTTGAGCTCAATCATATTTATTTGAAGAGCTTCATACCAAAAGGTGCTAAATCCCCTATTTTAACGGTGGGGAAAAGCAGGTTTCTTTGTCAAACTTTGTACATATGCCTATGGGAATATGAACATGAAACGTTCCATATCGTCGATGGGCTGTTAAAACCTCGTATCTCAAAAAAACAAAATGTTCGGGAGAGCGAAAACACATTCTAAACAAATTATGTGCGTAGGCTGTGTTATTTGAACTTAAGACTATGTTTGATAATCAATTCGATATGAAATGGTTTAAATGCACGAAAAATAATTTGGAAGGCGGGAAATGGAGTTATGAGGCTTTCGCCCTAAATCCTGAAATGAGATACGAGGTTTTTCGAAAAGATGAATTTTGACATTATTTGTTAAGATATGCAACTCATGTGGTATTAGAAGATGAATTACACTTTAAACTTCACATTTATCCAAAAAAGGAATTTTCACCAAAATATGAGATACGAGGTTTTAACAGCCCAGCGACGATATTTTAATTTTGATTGTTTATTTTGGCCTGTAATTTAGATTTCTGTATAGCTACGTAGCTTATTAAATTACGCGCATAGATATATCAACTTGTATGGAAAGACAGTGGATTTAACGCTTTTTGGACTTTAGCTTGTCATTTGTTACATGATGTAATACTCTCATGGCCCAGGGTGAAATTGTTATACTGAAACGTTGCAATTATTTAATTTCTGGTATTTGTTTGTTGCGTCGACCAAAATAAACTTACTTGCAGCATAATTCAACAACTTTAAATGTTATATCCTCCCCTTTTGTTTCTTTGTAGCAGTATGCAACCAGCTTCGTTTTGTTTTGTTTCTGAGTTCATCGTTGTCATTGACGCGCCTACGAGTTAATTTGAATACATTCCGTACAGCATCCTGGCTTCATTCATTACCATATTATGGCATATTATGGCATTCCTTTTCTCCCTGACATGACGACGGATAGTCAACCTATTCGAAACGTCGAGTCCCTCCTACCATCCACCCTCTCCTCGCAATACATACAGTCCTTTCTAGGACTATCAACAGTCCTTTCTAGGACTACCAACTGTCCTTTTTAGGACTCTCCTAGAAAGAATACCAACAGTCCTTTTCAGGACTATCCCAACAGTCCTTTCTAGGACTAACAACAGTCCTTTCTAGGACTACCAATTGTCCTTTTTAGGACTCTCCTAGAAAGAATACCAACAGTCTTTTTCAGGACTATCCCAACAGTCCTTTATAGGACTACCAACAGTCCTTTCTAGGACTATCAACAGTCCTTTCTAGGACTACCAACAGTTCTTTTTAGAACTCTCCTAGAAAGAATACCAACAGTTCTTTTCAGAACTACACCAACAGTCCTTTCTAGGACTACCATAGTCCTTTTCAGGGCTTACCAATCCACCCATCTCACATGGTGTACCCGTAAACCACACGTATTATATACACCACCATGGAAACCGATACTTACAAGCAACATTTAAGACTAGTTCAGTGGACATAATTAGATCAGAGAAGGACCAATTGTTAACTAAATAATTTCCTTATCTCGGCTAAATACCAGGCGTAATTAAACCTACTAATGACTGTTGATCCTTTAATATGTTGGTGCATCATATCTACCTCGTGACTAGTGGTAATGTCGAGTTTTATATTAAAGTCAAATTTTGTTTTCGACAATATATTTGAAAAAGAAACAAAAATAACAGTAATAGGATAGTAGGCCTCTTTTCTATGTAATCCTATAATCTTTATTTTCCTTTGGGCATTATTATATTAAATTCCCAATATATTCCATCTCGACTATCATGGGAACCAGCCCTGGGCCCCGATGCAGAAAGAGTTGCAATCGATTGTAAAGTTGTGATTAATTGCAAGTCAGGTCATGTTCAAATCCGATGGGTTCAATTTGCAACTTGACTACAAATGATTGCAACTCATAGCGAAACACCCCCTGGACAGGTAGACCACACAAATATTTCTTTTCAATTCTTTGCACACTATAGGTTTTTCCCGTCGATCACTCAATTTTTTATAAATTTGTAGTTCCATTTCGTCACGAGAAGCCGAGAATGTGCGAATGTCAACTTCAATTTCGTCTTTGGTGGCTTGGTACGAACAGTCACGTCACGTTCACGTTCACATCACGTGAACGGTTCTGTACCTTTTGTGAAACAGGTCACCCAAATCTACGAAGTGTAGGGTAAAGTGACCCAACAATTTGTCGTTTTCCATGCCGGTAAAACTCGAAGTGTCGCGTTAACCAAATCGTGACGTGAGCGTTTAATCAAGATTTTTTAAATTGCAAACGCTTGTTACTAAGACTAGACATACACGCACAAAGAGATTTAAAAATGTCGACGAAAATGCCGATACCCCCTTATCAAATCTTTTCAATCATTATGTTTATAATATGTACGTGCATAATTCAAAGTAATCTGAGACGATAATATGCAGTTCTGTCATTTAGGTAATGTACAACCATACCACTTGCATTATTTGTCTTGTTATTGGAGTATTTCTAAACACGTGTCGTGCGTGGATTTTGGCAAATGTTGATTTCCAGCTTAATTGCTACACGCAGCGGACAATTCAGTTCGCATACGCCTGAAGTTCCCGTGCTAGACGTCTGCGCGTACTGGCCCTTAACGGCGTTGTATGTGCATGCCTGTGAAAGTGAGTGAGTGAGTGAGTGAGTGAGTGAGTGACTGGCAGCAGTGATCAATGAGTTTAAAAGTAATAAAACAATGATTTGATTAATAGTGTTTATTTATGGTTATTGAATCGAGTCAATCTATAAGTCAGTCATTTAATTTAATAAACAATCAATTAATCAGTCAATCATTATAATGAAACAATCACACCAACCAATCAATATTAAATAAATCAATTAATGTATTTGACATTCGAACTAGCTACTTGTAGGCAGTGGCGTACCCAGGATTTTTTCAAGGGGTGGGTGTAGGGGGGAATATTTCGTCAGACAAATTGAAGTAAGCGGGGGGAGTGTGGGTAGGGGGTGTCCGTAGAAAATGACCGCAGCCGAGGACGAGACCAGGACCGGTCACAAATTTCGAGGCCGAGACCAAGACATTTCTTGAATTATGTAAGGGGGTGGGGATGGGGGTAGGGGGTGTCCATCCCCCAGCCCCCAGGCCTGTGTACGCCTATAATTGTATATTACAGTATAGGTAGGACGGGTTCGTTCACGATTAAATTTACCGAGAATTAGTCTCTTCTCAACGACAATTTACATTAATTTGTTTTACGCAAGCGCCAATTTACGTGAGCCTTCATGAATTGTATATAGTATATCTACAAACTGTTGGGTCACGTAACCCAACACTTCGTAGATTTGGGTGACCTGTTTCACAAAAGGTACAGAACCTGAACGTGACACTTCGTAGATTTGGGTGACCTGTTTCACAAAAGGTACAAAACCTTCACGTGACGTGAACGTGAACGTGACGTGACTGTTCGTACCAAGCCGTCTTTGGTCGATCGATTTCACAAAAAGTCCAGCCAATTTAGTCGTTTGTCATACATTATCGTCAATAACAATTCAAATTCGTCGGTCACAGTAGCTGGAAACATCTGTGACCGACGAATTTGTATTGTAATGGACGATAATGTGTGACCAATAACTAATTAAGTGGACTTTTTGTGAAATTGATCGACCGAAGACGAAATTGAAGCTGGGATAAGCACATTCCGGGCACCTTGGGACGAAAATTGCAATTTATAAACTTGAATGAAAAAAGTGTGAACATGGACAGGACAACATATACATGTAGTTAATGCTATGTCGGAATCAGTCGTGGAGCTACGGGGCTGGGGCAGGGATGTCTCAAATATTTGGACAAAAACAACACAAAACACATGTAACACACACAAAAACGACCATGCCCCCAAATCAGTCGGACCACACTTCGTACATGATAAGTCATAATTATCTTAAGCAAGTTTTTAGATTGTCAGCGTATTATGTTAATAAAGTGTGCCTTACAATTGAATACATTATGGAACACTGTGATGTCACGATTAAAGGTAGGTTAAATCCGTATACATTAGCAGAATCACTATTTACCACTTCCCATAATATTGGACCTTTTACTCGTTTGGTATTATCTAAGTTATGATTTAATAGTCGTCATCATCAACAGCATCGTCATCATCATGGTCATAATAATAACCACCATTAACATCTTCATCACATCAGCATCAGCATCATCTTTACCATCATTTTTCATCATCATTACCATCATCATCATTTGTCATCAGCATTACCATCATAATCATTACCATCATGACCATCATACTCACCATTGTCTTCATAATCATCCAGAATAACAGTGTATGATTTGTTTAACCTCACTTAACGTTGCAATAAACGAAACAAATGTTCATTGTTGAATTAGTTTAATTTGTAGTCAGACTATAATACAGTCATAACGTCCTGGGTATGTTACTCAGAACGAATAAACATGTTTCAAAGAAAACGAACATAACTAACAATACAAAATTATTTTAAAAACATGTTATTTGAATGTAATTTCGTTCAACTTTAACCTAAGATCCACCAATAGTGATATTATACAGGGAGTAGTACATTATTGTCACAATGTAAATGCAACAGTTTCTGTTATAGTACGTTTCATAATATATTTCGCACAAAAAGTTCCGCAATCGAGGTTTGCGCATTACTAACTTTTCTATCAGGTTATTACCATTCATGAATTTGGTATCATTAAAAAGCGTGAATTCTCCCCTTTACATTGATATAACATTTGCTATGAGTATTTTATCATGGAATGTGCATTGCATACAAATCTAGGGCAAAGTCAAAAGTGAAATGTTGCAAAATGCACTAATTTTGTCAACAAAGAGCCTCCCTTTTGTTTGAAGATTTAAACGTGGCTTAAATGCCTATCACGTTATTACCATTCATAAATGTGGTATCATTGGAAAGTGTGAATCCTCCTCTTACATTGATATAACATTTGCTATGGATATTTTATCATGGAATGTGTATTACATCCGAATGTAGGGCAAAGTAAAAAATGAAATGTTGCAAAATGCACTGATTTTGTCAACAGTGTGCCTTCCTTTTGTTTAAAGATTAAAACGTGGCTTGAATGCATGACCACCTCACCCCCATTCAAGCCAAGGAAGGCACACTGTTGACAACATCAGCGCATTTTGCAACATTTCACTTTTGACTTTGCCCTACATTTGGATGCAATGCACATTCGATGATAAAACATGCATAGCAAATGTTATATCAATATAAAGGGGAGAATTCACGCTTTCCAATGATACCAAATTTATGAATGGTAATAGCGTAATATAATTAATGCGCAAACCTCGATTGCGGAATTTTTTGTGCGAAGTATATATATATATTAAAGGGACAGGTCCACTTTTACAAAACGTCTGAACAGCTTTCAGTTGACGGATGGGGATCAATGTAACACGCAAAAAAAAAATCAGAGCGAACAGTCCTCTAATTTGGATTCTACGAATGAAAAACGAATGCGTCCCTCCATTTAAACTCTATATCGGTCAATAAAGGAGTTCAACTGCTTTAGCATAATATTACAACAATATAGTACTAATTCTCGTAAAGGTATTGTGAAGCCGACATTTTGTTAACGTATGTCACGGAAAAAGATCTCAAAAAGAAAGAACATATAATTACATGTACATGTAGTCAGTTTAAGCGATGTTTGGGTATCTTGCTTGGTAAACGCTCACACATTAGTACTTATGCGCGGGTCACGTAGCTAGCGTAGGGGTCACGTAGGGGTCATGCATACCGATCTGGCACTCCGTGAAATCTGTGTACGAACTTACTGACCGGCCGAAAATACGTATGTACCTAATTAACCGACGTCCCTCAGTTTAATCAGTTTTAGGTCTATAACTCCACGGAAAAGAGATTTCAAGCCCTAATTTTTGCAGGCATGCTATTAAATGACATTTCCTTTCATATAAGAACCTCGCAACTGGATTTTGGCATGCAAAAGAGGATCTCTCCCTTTAAAATACAATACCATACTCTCCTAATTAATGGTTTACACATGTCATACGAACATGTCTAGCTATACTATACCAGTCCATTAATTTAACTTATAATATACCAATTAAGGATATTCACACGTTCAAACTTGTTTCAATTTCTTTCAATCTCTATTGGCTTAACGTATATAATATTCTAGTAACGACTTTAATTCTTTATTGAACTTGTATACCAAAGGAAGTGACTATCGTTCATACAATAGCTTGTAGCACGGGCGTAGCGACTTACGAAATACCTATTCATCAGGGGGATGAATGAATAGATCATCCCCCCAGTTGAATGGGTAATCAATTACATGTCTATGCCCGTGACTTGTAGCAAGTAGCAAAAAGTGGCTTAGCATCTATATGTACCAAATAAAAGTATACACTTAAACATATGGTCTATTAGACAATCAAACGTTAACTATTTATATCCTTCAAACGAGGTCTTTCATTAAATTCCATAATCCAAAGTATAACATATTGCTTATTTATGTCAACTTTTCCCCGTACCATATGATAAAATAAGTATATTTGTATGATTTAAAACACGACAAAGGTATCGTAATGTATATTTGGGGAGAGTAATGTGTTATGTTTTGTGTTTTATTTTTGATTTAAACTTGATAAAAGTGAAATGGATGTGGTGAATAGCACAAACGGTCGTTTTGTTTTACACCTGTGACCTTTTGAACTTCCAAATATGACATTTTTGGAAACCACGGTCGGTCTATCTACCAGTAGAGAGATAACGAGGGTCGCTACGACCGTACTAGATATATTTCTTGTATTGGTTAATGATTTAATGAAATGATAAATGGGAGTAACAGTCGTTTGTATGACCTGAGACCTCTTTAACTTTCTGAAGATGACCTATTCGAGACCATGGTCGGTCCTACCACCAGATGACTAGAGAAAACGAGGGCCTTTACGTACCAGAAGAATTCTATGAATTAGTGTACATGAACTAGGCGTGATCAATGAGTGTGACGGTCATTTTTAACCTCTTGAACTTTGCAAAGATGACCTTGTGGAGACGGGTGGAGACCCATGGTCGGTCTTTCAACCGGTATAGAGACCAGTAGAGAGAGGAGTTGCTACGACCGTACGACTTGTTTATGATTGAATGTATATGAGCATGGCGTGCAAAATAGAACTGAAGGTCGTTTGTAATGACCTATGACCTCTTGAACTTTCTAAAGATTACATTTTCGAATATCATGCGTTTCGGTCCTTCCATCAGAAAAGACAGAATGAGCGCCGCCATGTACAGGCAGGTTTTTCTCAATCGTGTTATGAGCGCAATAATGTTAACTAAGTGTGAAAATAAAAGTGACGGTCGATCTTGATGACCTATGACCTTTGAACTTTCCAAATATGACATTGTCGAGTCTCATGAGTGCCGGTCCTACCACCAGAAGAGACAGGTTGAGCGCCGCCATGTACGGACAGATTTCTGCTAATCGTGTTACGAGTTAAAGTATTTGAACTAGGTGTGAACATGGAAGTGACGGTCGATCTTGATGACCTATGACCTCTTGAACTTTCCAAAGATGACCTTTTCGAGACCCATGAACGGTCCCTCTATCAGTAGAGAAAGGATCAGCGCCGCTGCGTACGAGAAGACGATGTTTCCAACGTAGAGGTAGGACTGTGTGGTAAAATAATTTGAGAACAAAATTGATAGAAAAATGTTTGTATAAAAAAACGACTATATATCTAGTATGATGAAGGCATAATACAGTTCGGGTAACACAAAATTTAAGTAACTGCAACTTATCAGTTATCCTACAAAATAACAGGTATAATTCAATGAAGCATGAATGGTAGAACATATATTGACGGGTTGTTACAGGGCTGTTTTCATTGAAAAAGCAGCTGTTATTACAAAAAGGCGCGATCCAGACATTTCAAGATTCAACCATTTTGAATGATATGATAGAAAGATCATCAACACTTATTATATTGTTCCCCAAATGTATTCCAGCCATATATATTTATTATAAATAATTTATAATAAAATAAGATAAATTTGTATTGATATTTCAGTCGTTTCTGAACCTGCCGTATACGTATTTAAGATCAGACCTCGTTGTATACAGAAATACCATCCGTTAAACAATTTAACATACTTGCTGTAGGAACCAATGAGGTTTTGCGCATTAAGTCACATAATGTAACTTGCAATCAATCGCAATTTTACAATCGATTGCAACTCTTTTTATTTGGTACGGGACCCTCGTGTGCGACAAACGTGACACGGGCTTACGCGCCAGTTCTGAAATGTTCATGAGCAAGGATTGAAATGTTTTTTTTGTTTTACTCACCAGAGACATGTATGTGAAGTGGAACGGAATCTGGTCGGTTAGGAGCTTGGCGTACAAGACGACTGAGTGAATGAGGTAAGCTCCGTACGACAGGCGAGCTAGAGGGACCCAGAAACTCCACTCAAGGAGAACGGCGACTGGTCCTGCAAAAAGGACAATAATACAAACAAATTTGCAATAAAACGTACAGAACGAAAAATAAATGAGGATCAAGATGATAACGACGATGATGGTTTAATCTGATAATTCCAAAACACTTAATTTGAGCTTTCACATTTATATTTTACCTTGATGCTTGGCTCATAGTAACAGTGGATTATTTACTGGTTTGTTGGATATGTCCGTAATGCAAATATTCGAATATGTTCACAGTTTGATGATTGTATGTATTAGTAGGGGATATAACTAACACCAATTCTCAGTTTAGGGGTTAACGGTGTTCATTTCTTTAGATGAAACATTCACTCATCATTCCGAACATCTGATATTAATGCATGCCAAAAGTCTGAACTATCCCTTGCGGAACGTTAATGGCACTGGCGTAGATCCTTACGCAACGCTAAGTGGTCATCCGGGGATGAATAGATAGATCATCCCCCTGAACAATAGGTATTAATTACAGATCTACGCCAGTGGTTAATGGACAACTTTCACGATGATTACGAACCTCCGTATCCCTGCAGGCACGTGAAGATGATCCAACAGATGCAGATGCCCCAGGTAAGACGGAAGAATGTTTGGTAGAAGACCGCCACAGCCTGTGGTACGTCCGTCTCATCATAGGTGAACCATGTACCGTAGACGACCCACCACATAATGGTGAAAGTTACCAGCCAGCCAACTATAACCATTATCTGATAGGGATACAGGGAATCAGTTTGTCTAGGTTTATCAATTCACTACACTGACGAACATACGTTATTGCCAAATTTATCTTGAATTTATTTATATTAATTACATAATTTAATTACGCGGCAAGAACATTGAATGTCCATTTCGTTAAAAAGATATTTACGATTGAAGTGATCATAAGTTTAACTATCCACTGGATTGTCATAACCGTGTTGAAGGTCAATCCAATTACCTAATTTGTGACTAATATTTTACACTTTTGCGCATTACTCGGCCATATAAAGTTTGATTTAAGGTTACTGTTCACACATTACTCAGCTGTCATATCATATCACAACAATGTACATTGTATCAACCATTCATCACTTTTTGCACAATCATGTCAACAAAGTTACTAGATCCCTTTACGTATATAATAAAATTTGCTCTTACCCAGGGCATCTTGACTTTCTTTCCTTTCAGTGTGAACATGACGTATCCCAGGATCATTCCCACGAGGTAGGTCGGGAGCCGAGTGTATGGTTTGGTGTAGCTGATATCGGCACTCGGAGGGTCTGGCTTGTTGTCAGTATAAGGCCTGTACGAATTTAAATAACACAGGGTTAACCCCTTGCTTGATTTGGGCGCAGTCTGGTCTGATATGGCAAAACATAATGACAACAATAAATGAGATTGATCTGGTATTATTATTGGTGGTTTAATTTATTTAGTTGATGTCATCACATAATTATTTCTAAATAAAATGGGACATGTTTTGTCGCTGAATTATGATGAATTATGTATCACAAAAAGTAGATAATTGAACTTACTCTTGGTTGTTCATGGGGACGCCATAATACCAACTTACGCCGAATAGAGAGCCGAGTGAGATCAGCATCAGCGATGTTACCACAAATATACCTGCCTTTCGGTTCCTGTGAGCATGTGATATTAGAGGAATTTATAATAATCATTTATATTAATAACAATCAGGAGTAATGATATAATTGTTTATCATCAAGCTAGTACCAACGCTTAACTTAATACGGCCGAGGGGGGGGGGGGGGGGGGGGGGGGCAGTATGCCCCTTCCGTGATTGTTCTAATTGGTCGGGAACCCATAAAGATGAGGCAATGCCGCTTGGTGCCCTTTTTTGTTTAGTCTTGCGCATCTTTTCACAAAATTGTCTCGAAAATTGGACCTATCGTATATGTTCTTGCCTTTGATAAAGGGTGCAAAGCTGAATCCAGATGATTTGTCAAACTATCGTCCTGTTGCAAATTTGTCATTTTTGTAAAAGGTTTTAGAGCGTGCTGCTGTGCTTCAGCTTCAGGAATACTTACATGCTAATTCTTTGTTTGCCACAATGCAGTCTGCATATCGAACTCATTATAAACTGGGTTCCAAAAGAAACTTATCACTTTTTCAGAGCGACGCTCACTAAAATCCATAGCATCAAATTGAATCATATTTAGACACAGATAAGCTATCATTCTCCATATGAAGCATATCCTAAAAAATAAAAGTTTGCTTTTACATAAACTGAGAAAATGCGATGGAATCAAAAAATCACAGAAACTGCTCGCTGCGAACCTCCACGAAAGGCGGTCTATTCAGAACCTTCAATAGCTATTCATTCAACTTCAAAGCGGGTTATGTAACCACTAGACTGGCTATTGTCCGTACCGAGCTCTGTGCCTGGAAGGCGAGCGGTTTCTGTGATTTTTGAAAAATTACCTCTTGCGAAGTCACCTTATTTTATTCTTTGTAGACTAAAGCAAACATAATTTTTTTAGATGAGCTTGCTAAGGGGTATTATAGCTAATCTATGCCCAAATATGATTAATTGTTATGCTTTGGATTTGTATGTGTGTCGCTCTGAAGAAGTGATAAGTTTCTTTTGGAACCCAGTTTAGTTGTGAAACGGCTCTAGAACGTGTCTACAATGACCTGCTTCTAAGTGTTCACAGAGGAGAAAAGGCCATAGTTGTTCTTCTTGATTATTCGGCCGCTTTCGATACAATCAATCACAACATTCTTTTTCAGCGCCTACAAGACAGGTTTGGACTGCATAGTTCTGCCCTAGCATTGGGTGAAATCATACTTTTTGGACAGATCCCAGTCTGTTATTGTCAGATCATGTGTTTCTAATGTTAGCTACCCAAGGGAATGTGTTCCGCAGGGGTCTGTGTTTGGATTTATGTTGTTTTTAACACTTCAGAGGCAAGATCTGCCATTTCAATTATTGAGCAATGTCCAAAACATATTCAAGATTGGTCTTCATTAAATATGCTGTGTTTAAATGAAAGAAAAAATGAAATAATTCATGTATCCTCCCGTTATCGACACACTGCATCCCTTGATGTAGCCTTCAATGACAAAACGTTGAATGAGGTTGATTGCATTCGTAATCTTGGGTTATATTTGATAAGATTTTGTTGATGGTTAATCATATTAATAAAGTCTGTCAATGTGCCTCATTATCATTGTATATAATTGGTGAAATTAGACATTACTTGAATTAAAATATAATTGTTAAACTAATACATGCTTTTATTTCATGTTATCTTGATTAGTGTAATAGTCTTTTCTATAATTTACCGGATACTCAGTTGAATATGGGTTATCCAGCCGTTCTTCTCATCACTTGTATATTGTGTATTCATGTATGATTTGTACAATTCTTTTATTTGTATATATGAATCTTCATGTATTGTTATGATGTTGACTTTTTATACGGAAATAAAAACAAACAAACAACAACAACAAACCGCCTTCAAAAGATACAAAACTCTCCAGCTCGGCTAGTATCTAGGTCTCGAGTAAATGAGCACATTACTCCTATTTTAAAAAGACTATATTGGTTACCTGTCAAAGCTCGTATTGAGTTTAAAATTATTGTACTTACGTATAAGTGTCTTCACAATATGGCACCAGCGTATTTAAAGGAATTAATTGTAGAATATAAACCAAGCAGAACTTTGCGTTCTCAGGATAACTCTGTTAATTTTTCCTAAAACATTCACTAAATCATATGTGCTCGTTCCTTTCAAGCTGCACGTGCAGAATTGTGGAACAGAACACCAAATCACATGCAACAATCTGGGACATTGTTACAGTTTATGACAAGCTTGAAAACCCACTTGTTCCATTGTTACTTTCCTTAATATTCAATGTTTGTGTAATTAAAAATGTATTTATATAAATGGTATATACACTGTATAATGAATATTTGTGATATAATAAAAGGTGTTGTTTTGGGAGTGTGAACTTTGGGAATTAGAAGTGAAGGCAGCATGGCTGTTAGGGTTAATCTTAGGCCTATATGTCTTATTAGAGCCCTTGTAAATGATATGCTTGGTTAGACTTGCCTTTGGGTAACTTCGGGCACCTGTCCCCGGTAGGGCTAGATTAGTCACAGAACATGCTGTATTTGATTTCCTTTTATGTCATTTTCTGTGCAACACAGACTCTTCTGGGATAGCACCTTTCAGTTGTACTTGATATAGTAATTAATACGCAGTATAGTATGCTGAACTTTTCTTTCTTCTATTTCAATTTCTTACACCGCATAGAGAAATATCTGATATGCGCGTTATAAATACCTTACTATTATTATATTATTATTATTATTACCGTCACAAAGTCACGTGTCAATATCAGCCCGAAAATCACAAATTTTCATGGTTTGTGTACAAAACATTTGGAAATACAATTTTTCCTAAAAAAATATAAAACATTGGTTATTTGGTCTTGTTTACAGTTTTGGGGCTTGTTTTGGGGGTCAAAATAGTTGAATTATAGTTTTAAAAAATATAAAGCAACAAACACAATAAGATAATAAGTAAAGCAAGGAAGAACTACATAATGGACTATCAAAACAATAGAAAACATAAGTAATGACCTTGTTCTTAAAATTTGTTTTTCTACTATCATTCCAAATGGTTTAAATAATATATGTAGTGATATCCAATGTTGATTTATGAATAATATATCATTTATGGGTACAAAATTATGAATTATATGACCTTATAATGAAGGATGCGGTTCGTTATTCCGAAGGTTCGTTATTCCGAAGGTTCGTTATTCCGAAGGTTCGTTATTCCGAACACGCAAATTGCCTATACCTGAGTGTTCGTTAATCCGAAAATGAAATAGGGTTCGTTAATCCGAACATTTGTTGCATTATTCCGAAGGTTCGTTATTCCGAAGGTTCGCTATTCCGAAATTGAAATCGGGTTCGTTATTCCGAAGGTTCGTTATTCCGAAGGTTCGCTATTCCTAAAATGAAATCGGGTTCGTTATTCCGAAGGTTCGTTATTCCGAAGGTTCTTTATTCCGAAGGTTCGTTATTCCGAAGGTTCGCTATTCCTAAAATGAAATCGGGTTCGTTATTCCGAAGGTTCGTTATTCCGAAGGTTCTTTATTCCGAAGGTTCGTTATTCCGAAGGTTCGCTATTCCTAAAATGAAATCGGGTTCGTTATTCCGAAGGTTCGTTTTTCCGAAGGTTCGCTATTCCTAAAATGAAATCGGGTTTGTTAATCCGAGAATGAATTTTGGTTTGTTATAATGCTATAATTTCATATAAAGAGATAAAATAAACTGAAATGTTTGATTGGTCTGGCCAAGGGAGGGAAAGGGGGAGGGGTATGCTTAATGCAGGCTGTAAATTAAATAAACAAAACACAAACTATAGTATTATAACAAACCCGATTTAATTTTCGGATTAACGAACCCTCTTTTATTTTCGGACTAATGAATCTTCGGAATAACGAACCTTCGGAATAACGAACCCGATTTTATGTTTGGATCAACGAACCTTCGGAATAACAAACCTTCGGAACAACGAACCCGATTTTATTTTCGGATCAACGAACCTTCGGAATAACGAAACTTCGGAATAACGAACCTTCGGAATAACTAACCTTCGGAATAACGAACCTTCGGAATAACGAACCTTCGGAATAACTGAACCTTCGGAATAACGAACCTTCGGAATAACGGACTGTAACCATAATGAATTACATATTCTGTGTTTTTTTTGTAGTAACTGTCATTTGCCCTGACGAAGATCCTGCTAGGATTGAAAGCTAGGATGTATACGACTCTCATTTTACCACATTGGCGATTTTTTAGTAGACAAGAAGTGTTCAGCAGTATTTTCCATATTCATAATGAATTACCATAAATTACCAAAATGCAAATTAGTGAATTTTTCTGAAAAAATGAAATCACCATAGTATTCTATACACTTCACTTGACATGCGTCAATTTTCGAGGCGATCGGTTGTTCATTGCCGACATATGGGGGATTAGGGCATAAACCTCCCCCCCCCCCCCCCCCCCCCCGGTCGTAGAAAGACGTCACAGAGCCCGGCCTTTTTAGGGTTAAGAGTATTACATTTTCATTGGTAATGACGATTAACGAAATGCAGTTAGACAGAAGCCGCTTCGACGGAAACGTTCTAACTAAAATGACTACCTTTGTCATTTTAGCACACATATTGTCTTTAAAACGACAACTTACATAATTGTACGTGAATCTGTAGTTTTTAAGCTAAATGTACGATTATCATAATCACCCTATTCAGGAGATTTAATCGCGATGAACTCGAATTGAAAATAGTGTTCATCGTTTTGTGAATAACATTACAAATCCTTCATCTTAATAGCAACAACAACCAAATGGTTGCAAACAAAGTGGCCCGAATCACCATCAGTGGTACAACTTTAATTCAGGTTTACCACTGTTTAAAACAACCTAAATTAATGATACTTGCCTAATGTTTATTAGACACTTGTGTGGAATTTGACTTGGTTAGCTTCCAAGCGTCTTGGTCTAATTCTACACTTGTGCAAAATGGTTTAACCACAGTTACTATTAATTTATGCCGAACCCGGATTAAAGAAGTGCAAATGATGATAACACTGGTCAGGTTGGTGTACAAGCATACTTACTTATATAACGTGACAAAGACAAGTGGACTGATGATATAAAACTGCATGTCAACTGCCAGGTACCACGCCACGGCCATGCACTATATATAATCAAACATAATAAGAAAATACACTTTGTTCGCGATTTTTTAAAATTTGCTTGCCTTTATTTGTTTCTAAAAAAATTGTTTTGAAATTCTCATAGTTTCCCGCTTTTCAAAAAAGAAGTAAAGAGCGAGTCTGACAAGAAACATTTGGAATGCAAATGAGTTCATTTAGCACATTTCCCAGCTATGCTCCTCTATTGTATTTAAGGAAGTTGTGAAGTATTCACGTTAGGATTCCATCTTACAAATGGTCGTCCAATTTATAGAATACGTTCTTAATACACGCGTCTCTAATTATCGCATTTTCCCTATTAACTCAAAAGGAGATTCCACAAACCGGTACACCAAAATATCCGTATTCACCTGATCACCTGGCAAACATAATGTATAGTGGTGAAATTGGTACTGTTTGTATCTTTATGTCATAGGTATTTTCTTGGCTATTTTGCCGTTGCTACATCCCCATTATAATCATATAAACCCATTATAAACCATACAAAATCGCATTGGGAAGTTCGTCGAATGTCTACCCACCGATTGGTCTGTCACGTTCGGCCATGGATACAGGTTGTTGATGTACAGGGGATGCGCCCACCAAGACCTCTGGCAATATCCTTGGATCGCCTCGTACGCCTTGTCAAACCAGATGTACGGGCCTAAATGAGACAGGAGCATCGTGTACATTCCCATGGCCGCCATGTATACGGGTGTCAGACGCCACCAGCGGTGGAAGTAGAACATGACCCAGCCTCCGATTCCCTTTAAGTTGCCGTTCTCCATTTGCTTCAGCGCAAAGTATGTGACAAGAAAACCGCTGCGGGGAAAAAAAAGCAAATTATCAAGCGAAATGTAATAATAATTGCAACAGTAATAATGATAATGATACGAATAAGAAGAACAAGAAGAAGAATCGTAATAATAAAACAAATAATACCATTAAAAAGAAGAGTACTAATAATGATAATTTTAGTACCCCTCGGCACTTCAAAAATCCTGCCATTCCTGGCATCAATATCGAATATAAATACCAAATGTTACAGTTGAACTATGTGTTATGTCTAGTTCCAATTACCTTCCTCGGTTTTCTGTTCAAACCTGCCTAGCCTAAATTTGTTTTACATATTGACATAGTGGCCCCCTTGACAATACAAGTCTAGTCTTCATTTGGTCAACTTGTGCATTTCTTTAAGGGATAAAACGGCAATTCCATCGTCCGGATATTATACACATCCGTTTTTGCCTGTTGTCTAGGAGGATAAGTTTTTTTTTTCTTCTTTTTCATCATGAATGATAGTTATTTTCTTTTCATGTGATTACCTGAGTACGAAGAAGGTATCTACCGAGAGAGAGAATTTGGCAATTGCTGTCGAGCCCAGCTGCTCTACGATGCCAAACGTCTGGTACGGATTCGCTGGAATACAAAGACACATGGATATTGTGAACATGGTTAACATTAGCGAATTTGGTACGTAAATGGAATTTTGACCGAATATTGGTATTGTCAAGTTCTCAAAGAGGGAAGGAGGTGGGGATAGGTGGAGGGGTGCTAGCCTTTGACTCTCTCCTCCCAACTTACATAATACAACAACTGATAATTATTTTGTATATAGCGCTTAATCACTGAAGTCTCAAAGCGCTCGGAGCATTACTAAGTTGGCTTTAGCCGAGCAGCTAAATTGGGGCGGTCAGTCATTTCAAGGGATCAACTTCTACCAAGAATCCTTTTATTACACCTGGATTGAGAGCAGCAAATAGTTGATCAAGTGCATTAAACCATATGATACAGATAGAAGCCCGGATTTGACGAAAACGCTCGGCTTGGAGCCACGGACTCACCGAAGCGAAACAAGTTGAACGAGAATGTGTGTCCAAGGATGACCCACCACATGCTGAGGACTCGCAGCCCGTTGAGGACGGCCAGGGTGTTCTTCGTCTTCTTGGCGCTCAGCAGCTTCTTGCAGTTCGTCACGGCCGAGAAGGACATCAGGGTGGCATGGAGAAGTGCTGAATCAGAGGTAATGATGATTGTATAACATAATATAAGCTAATAAGTAAACAAACAAGCAAATCCAATAATATGACCTCCTAGTACGGTCAGGGTATGGTTTGCCTTTCATCTTACCTTCGTCTTATTCAGCATTTTATACGCAATTACTAATCATTTTATTATTATATTATATTTTATTTATAAATGTAAAGAACAGTTTTGATTTAAGAATATTACCCCATCCAAGGTTTCCACTTCTCTGTTTCCCTCTTGACTTAGTCGACTTCTTTGCTTCTGGCTCCTCAGTCACGTGGTCTGACAAATCAATCTCTTCATATTTCGGCGGTTTTGCGATGCCTTTTTCCTCTACAGTCGTCAGTCCGTTGTCAAAGCTAGCTCCTCTCTTCTTCTCGTCCCCAATTACTGCCTCGCCAACCTGTTCGTCTGCCTCCTCGGCAACACTGTCCCCGTCCGCCGAAGACGTTGCGATGTCGGAGCCCTGATCGTCTGTCACTGCCTTATTCTCGTATGCGTTGTCGACAGTCTTCATTTGGACAGAGGCCGGCGGGCCTCTTTTGGTTGTGCCACGCATCTTCCCGAGCACGTAGTATTGTAGGAAGACTTCGTAGAAGGAGCCGCACAGGACCATGAGGGCGAAGAAGGACATACATGCCCTGATAAGGTAGAATGGCAAGGTATACAGAACACATTAAGAACATTGGGAAAAATAGAATGAAACTGATAATTGTACTAGTCTGTGTTAGTTTATGAAGTCGATATTGTGTCTCTTTAGACATTTAAGTGTTTTATTGCTATATTTTATGAACGACAATACAAAAATTAAGCAGCGAATTTAATTTGATTTTGATAAATAAACGGGACAATTTAAAAGTTATAAGTTATACTCACAAGAAACCAATTTCCGGTGTCCTCCACTCATATTTCTCAACGCAATCATAGTAGACAAACGGTTCAATCCCTAGAACTTCGGACCAGACTTGTAAATAAAAGAAAATAACAGAACAAATGCACATTAACGATACAAATAATTTCATGCATTTGATCGTCATCTAACGTTAGTTCCAAGATAGACATTGTCATCTCACGTCATCCGCTATAATTTTGACATTCGATTAGTTACATTTTGGATTAGCCACTCCGCACTGAAACTACACTAATATATACTTTGGGCTCAGTCATAGGCGTTGACTAAATCATGGAAGTAACTCTGGCATGAATCTTACTTTTTAATAATAATAATAATATACTTGATGTATACAGCGCCTAAATATGATTGATAACCATCTCTAAGCGCTTTACAATGATAGTATTACCCCGGTCATAGGATACACTGCAAACCAGCACACATTGTGTGCACCATCTCAAGTCCCTGGGCAGCATTCCTTCCAATCGGCTCATGGGCATTGGGAAGATCCTTCACATAAAGGCTTTCACCTCCTACCGGGTCCCCGTTTATACACCTGAGTCGATAGCAGCAATTGTAGATCAATTGTCTTGCTGAAGGACAAACGCAGTGGGCAGGGTTCGAACTCGGGATCTCATGATCGGAAAGCGCGCGCTCTACCAATCTTGCCACACAACATCGAAAGGAAAATATTCTTAGTATGAAGCTTTAAAACATAACATGATAAATACTTACAGAATGAGCCGACAGCATTGACGTCGTCTTGTGAGCATGTATCAGGCCAGCACGTACCCCAGGCCACGAACTGATAGTGTCAAGGAGAAAATAACATTAACAACCAATTTAGCACGTCCGATGCATTTGCATACATTCTCGATTTCGTGGTCTTTTGACGATAACCGCAAATGTCAGAATGTTTAAATGTAGGATGAAATGAAATCAACCGAACAGACGATTAATTAGATATATTAACAAGACGATACATGGTTAAATACATAAGCATGAACTAATCAATTAACTGGTTAATGAACGGAGTTGTCATGTACAAATGCTTACCCCGAAAGGATCGTTCGGGTCAGCCAAGCAGTATTTCCCGTTGAAGGATGGAACCCCCGAGGTCTTGTTCTCCTTCGTTGAGGTACACAGCCAGTAGTTACCGTAGTCCTTTACAGCACCCGTATAGATAATTTCCTTGAATTTCGGTCGTCCTCTTGAGGCATCCACTGTATTGGTAATAACGAAGCGTTACAGTTTACAACGTCATTATTCCAACAACTCGATATCTCGATAACACAAATTACATTATTAAAATGATAGTACAGTTTTTTTTCGAACTGAATGTTAAAACTTGCACCATATATTATTAAAAAACTAAAATTGGTTATAATTTCACCGTGCCCGTAAGGTAGACGAACTTACAAATGGCATAACATTCCCCTACACTCATAATCCCCTCTATTGTTCCTCCCCTCTCAGTGCCCCAGTGCACTCCTACACCTCATCAACTGTCTTTTGTTCACATGTCTCTTTCCATTTCTTGATTTCTTTCTTTGATCCTCCCTACCTCTATTCTTCTCTAAGCCTTACACTCTCATCACATTTTCTTTGACTGCAGCCACTTAAGGACCCACCCATGCCTGTTTGTTTTGTGTCTCCGCCTCCTTTCCTCTTTCCAGCCCCCCTTCCATACATGTGTTTATGTTGGTATATATTCTGTGTTTTTTCTGTAGTAACTGTCATTTGTGCCCTGACGAAGATTCTGCTAGGATCGAAAGCTAGGCTGTATACGACTCTCATAAGAAAATAATGTTATAATACAAAAAACCGCTTTTAAAACGCAATATGCGTTATCTAAGATTATACTATTTTCAACCATTTCGTATAAACGATCGTGAACGTGATATTTTTAAAAAAATGATTCAGTAGAGAGATCATTAATAACTATTTAAAAAGTAAAACAAGAAAAAGTGTATGCATTTCATACAATTTTCATATAAGTAGGTGAATAAATGTCGGACCCACATTTATTCCACTGTGATCAATTTAGGGACATTTCAGCTGTTTATGGACCAATTTGTATTACTTCTTTTTATTAAGTTTGTATGCTCTTTCAAATGTTACACTAAATTTTCAATTACCTCACACACATTATCTCTTGAAGCGCCATCTATAAATACCAAAACTAAACTATCCCTTTCAAAGTTAAACAAAGTTAAAGTCCTTCCCTTGCCAATTTTGGCACATGTATAAGGCGGCGCTTATCTCCGAATCATTAGCCCTAGGCCACACGTCTATAAATGTAGCGAAAGCTACAACGGAGGCCAATCCTCTGGTAACTCGTGTGATTAACTTTCCCTTCTTCATTCTATAAATGCCGCGCGCATGGCTAGAAGGCAGAACGAACCATATTAAAGTCTTTGGTATGATCCGGTCTGGGTTAGAACCCGGGACCTCCCGTGCATGAGGTGGACATTCTTACCGCTAGGCCACCATGCTCGGTTATCCCTTAGCTCATTGCTATATTATAGCCTCTCTACACTGTGTATTATACCACTTCGTACTATGGAAAAAGGCGCTGATATCGCAATTGAATACTTCTTTATTCAACCACCCAATTCACTTGTGACAATATTGTCAAGCATGTCTAGCATGAATTTTGATTGTCATTTACAGACAGATATAGAGCTAAATGGATACAAACAACTACAGTAAACAAACTGACTGTTCACGCAGTTAAGCTCCCTGGGTATGCTACTCATTCAAATATATATTATATAGCCAATAGTAAGTGGTGCCGGATATACTAATATTGCAAATAAAACTTACTTCTTCCTGCGTAGTACAAGTTATTCGAAAGGTCCTCATAATACTGAAGAACGTCCGTCATGCACTGCTCATACACCAGTACTCGGCCACCTTCGCCGTAATGCGACTCATCACTCTGCGTATGAAGCCTGATTGAGTAGTAACGCTTCCCGGTAGGGCTAACATGGCCGGTAACAGACTCACTGCGGCCGGTAACTACTTCCCGTAACTTCTGATGCAATATCTTCCAGGAAATCGGACAAAGTGAAAAGACAACCTCTTAAGCTGTTATCTTTTGCATTATACAATTCACTAAAGGTAAAAAATTAAAATACCGTGTCCACTTTTGAATGGTTGTCTTCGTTTGTATCTTATACAGGTAGTTATGTATTTATGCAATTATCTTTAATGAAAACCTAATTTCTCATTGCATCGTATGTATGAAATAAACAATGAGCCAAATAAACACTCAATAGGTAAATAACCGACATATTCGCAGATATAATATACTATACAGTATATGCCCCAGGATGAATGGTGCAGTCGGAAAATAATTTGATGAAGGTAATTTAAAAAATATACATATTTGGTGTTATATTAAAGGAAAAAAAATAAGGCTTTCTGATGGTTTTCATTTCAACTTAATTAGGTTTGTCAGTCGTGAGATATGATCGTTAGTTTGCAGTACATCGAAATCTACTTTGTGCTAAATTAAGTACAGTGCATTACATAACTTACCTAAAAGTTACTTTTTTCAGAGCAAAGAAGTGTAGAATGTATGAAGTAACTATTAAATTGGATAAATATTATAATTTGTCCATTAGCTACATCAATAATTAGTGGGTTTGGAGTTAAATATTGTAATGTGTGGGATAAAGAGGGCGCTGTTCGAAATTCGTAATCGAGACTCTTAATTATAATGAATTTAGGCTCGCTTTTGCACACTACGTTGCCAAATTAATGAGGGGTTAATTCTACTGTAATATATTGTTATAACCCATCAAGGATGATGTCCCACATATTTGTGGTTTGGTAATCCTACACTTCAGTAAGAAAATAACTAGTTACAATAGTGTAGGACTAACCCTAGTGTAGGCCTACATTGAGAAAAAACATAAGCTTCTCTATTTTTTAGCCATATTTTGTTACTCTACCTGTTTTCATGATTTTGTAATGATTTTCTGTTGCGTAGAGTAATACAATTTAAGGAAAATCCTTAAATTGGCAACACATTGTCATATTAAAAAAAATAGTTTTAGCGTTCAAATTGGCAACTTCGCGGCAAAGTTACCCTTACATTTGTAATAACTTAATGTACATTTTTTTTTTGTCAGTAAAGGGTAATAACAAATAAGGAGTTGCCATTTTGGTGAGTAAAATAATGATCAATTTCGCATTGACATAGCTCTTGTCCTATATAGGTGGGGTAACCTTTATCCCGTGTGTATCTCGCACAGCGCGCAAGATGTACGATATTTCAGAGGGAGGAGATGGAGGTTGGAACAAGGTTTCAATTTGGGGAAATGGTAGTTCACAATGGTCGTAATTATATAGGTTTTCTCGGTCAATTTCGCAAGTTGGCCACACGAATTCATTTTGAGTGCATTCAATTTCGCCGATTTTGTCACCGCAGCTGTATTTTGTGGTTCAAATTCTTTTTGTTAGCATTTTAATTTATATAACGATCATTCAAAAACATTTTGTTTGCATTCGATTTTAATAGTGTTTCCATTGCGTGAAATTGTCATCCAATTTAAAGCGAGAAAATTCGTGATTACGTAATGCCCCCTTCCGGTAATTCCGTCAGTGGCGAAATTCAATTCTAATAGCGTGCTTTTTAAATTGAATGCTATAAGTGCTAAATCACTTGAGCAAAGAGCTAAATAGAATGAAGGAAATACAATTTTGAAGGACAGTTTTAAGCCTACAGTTTAATTTCGCGAATTTGAATGAACCGCTTTTCAATACGAATGAAAAGTTAGCGAAACTGGCCGAGAAGACCTATATTTTATGTGTGATGTAATTATAATGTAGCGCCTTATATGATACAATATCATTTATATATAACCACTTTGGCTACTAGTTTCGTGCACCATGTACTAACTCATGTTGTAGACCAAAGCGGACTAGACGTATGAAGACCAAAATAGTACGTGTATGTGTGTGTGTAAGTGGTATTAGGGTGTAGGATGTGTGTGGATGGGGTGTAGGGGTTGAGTTACCTCTTCTATTAAGCTATAGAAAACGCCGTAAAAGTATGCAAACCTCTTTTATATCCTCCGTTTCTGTGACCAAGCTGGTCAATCTGTCAGTATCCACATTCTTATCACCCAGCATCTCTTGTATTTTCTGGACTCCATCAATCCCTTATTTAAAAACAAAACAAATATGGATTATTGCTATTATCAAAATAGCACGAATATGAAAATACATACTCAACTAACAAAGCTAGATACCGCAACAAAGCCTCGAATCGCGCCTTATTTAAAAAGTGCAGTTGAGAAACACGATATTTCATTTGTTTTCTTCAATTTTTGTTAATGTAGCTCATATGATTATTAACCAACAAGTACAGGTATTTCATAGTTTCGTCAATTCCGCCTTTCACATGCCAGAAAAAACACACACATTAAAGGGGTAGTGCAGTTTTGGTTAGGCTGAACTTTAGTAACCAGAACCTGCACAGTAAGATTACGAACTAATATTTATATCCCCACCATGCTCGAAAGGTATACAAAAATACAAACGACTAAGTAAAAAGCCTGTTATCATTCAAAAAGCGCCATTAAAACACAAGAGGGCGTTCTCTAATAAGGCATTGGTTTAAACTATTTTTCATACAAAATTATGCATGTAATGTTTTGTTGAAATAATGATTAAATAGAGAGATCATCAACAACTATTTAAAAACCGCTTTTGAACATTTTTGAAAAAGTGTAAGCACTTTTTTTTTTTTTTTTTAAATCATCGTATTTATTTGGGGCCCAAATAAATACGATCAGATATATTTATTAATATTTCAGCCATTTCTGAATCGATTTTGACCAAATAAAGTTTATTCTGCCATTAAAATTGCATGTTCTTTTAAATTCGACACCCAGTTTTTCATTACCTCACGAAAAAAATTGTGTTGTGCAGCGCCCTCTCTACCAAAACTGAACTACCCCTTTAAATAAATGATATGACAATAATTATGCACATAAACACATTAAACATGTTAAAGTTATGATTTCGTAAATCGTACATCTGAGAAATATCCGAGGAAAGGTTGGCCAATTAACATTTCCACCCTTCAAAAACACATTAAGCACAGCGCAAAATGGAGGAACAGTTTTTACTAGGAAATCTCTAAGAAACAAGACATTGATATGTGATTTCTTATTAACAATTACTAAATTATTAATAAATAATTGTTTCTTCTAAAATAGTTATCATCATTAAAATTTATGTTTCTTCATGGTTAACTGAAAAGTTACATGCATAATCAGTGTTTAATAGCACTGATATATCACATCAATAATATATAATCAACATAATTGTTATTAGTCTGTATTCTAGCAGTGTTTATTATAATCAACACGAATATCATAATACATGTACACATATAGGAATTTAATTCTCTAACAATGTTACGTCAACACATCAATCGCCTTATCTACTGTCGAAAACACGAATGTAACCTCCTAGTAAAACAGTATATGTGACTTTACACCACAAAACGACCAATAAGTCGGGAAAAATGATTTTGCTGATTTTCTTATAACATTAAAATAGAAGTCAGTTCCTTTAAAATTGTATATAATTTGTCATATTTGGACTAAGCAAACCCTTTCAAAATTAATGCAAAAGATATGGAACATGGCTGATGCATTTATAAAATAAGGGAGAAACGGGCCACTTAAAAGATCTGTGCCTATTCATGGGCTGTAATAAGATAACATTTATTTAATAAAAAATTAATGATTTCTGATGCTAAAAATTTTCCAGAAGGTAGATTAAGATATGCTTATTCAGGAAATACTAAAATCCTAAATCTCATATTTTGAATAACAGAGTAACTACTCACAGCGACATAACGGTCGTTTTGTGGTGTAAAGTCACATATTAACTTACAGGCCTTCTTTTCGTGAATAAACTTGTCGAAGTCTGGGTTCATCTGTCCAAGCGTCAATCCCAGAGAGGTGAGCCCCAATACCAGGATCGCCGATACCCGCCAAGACTTCGCCATATTCCAGAGGCTAATTACTCGAAGTTATACTCACTATTAAACGTGTTGTCCCTTTCGGGCCACTTGATAAGAATAAGTGGATCTGAAATGGAGCGTTGGTGACAGGACAGATACCGCAAAGACGTGAAGGGGGATGTATCGGATGAACTGCACTCGATCTGGTCATAAATGACGTAATGTCTTCGTCGTCCACAGTGACGACGTGGCTTGCGAAAAGACCGTACTGTCCGAGGTGCACCCGCATAATACAGTAGATTATACATCTTTGTAAATACATGACCGGAGTTTCGGAAAGGCTTACTAACAGAGTAAATAAATAGAGTAGCCGTATCACACACTAGGGTACACTGCGGCGTAGGCAGTGTTAGCTAAAGGGCGGGGAAAATCTTACTTTAGGGATATTGCAGTCATGTAGATCCTTCGTGTAATCACACGATACGGGTTGATAATAAAAATGTTGTTTGCTTTAATGGCTTTGAATTAATGGGTAGGCGGGTTGTCTAAACCAAAGGTTGATATTTTGATGCCATTGATATCTTACGAAAACGTGTATGACCTGGGCCCTTTTCTTTCACTGTTTTTGTGTTTTGTGCTTTCTGTATAATATTTAGATATTCAATAAAGTGGGGGTAGGGAGGGGGGGGGGGGAAGAAAAAGTGTGAAGCGTCATGTATCCCCCCACCCCTTGTCTGCCCCTTTACAACACTAATGGTTAACTGCAGGGTTGGTAAGTTAGTTAGTAAATCGTGTTGGGCAAGTTATCAGCCAATATTTATCAGCGATAACAAAATGGTAAATAACAATTATGCAATATTGACAATCAGTAACAATCGGGCGCGGCTGTCGCAAACGGTTGTCATTCGTGCCTTGTCGACCAAGTTTAAGGTAACGTCAAGGGGTATCAAAATATAAAATGCCAAAATAAACATTTACGTGCGTACGGGCAGGACAATATTTCGCTGGGGAAGGGGAGAGGTTTTCGCGTTTTAAGATCCAAAGTTAAAATGTATGTTTTGTTTCAACTGAGAAATAAAAATGGTTCCCATTATGAAAGGGTCATATTTCAGAAAGGGGAGCGCTCTCGAAATTTGGCCTTGTTTTTGAAGGACTGTTAGCATTGTTACATCATTTGACTTAAGATATTGCAATGCCTTATTTAATTAGAAATACAACCATTTAAAGAGGTACAGTTCATTTTGGGTATAGAGGGCGCAGCACGAATATAGTGTTGTTGTGAGATAATGAAAAACTAGTGAGCGCAAAATTTGAAAGAGCATATAATTTTAATGGCAGAATAAACTTGATTTGATCAAAATCGGTTCAGAAACGGCTGTAAGTTTAAAATATATTATTCGATCGAAATAAATCTAGGGTCCAGATATATTCGATGATTTTTTCAAGTTTAAAAAATGCTTACACTTTTTTCAAAGATTTTCAAAAGAGGTTTTTGAATAGTTGTTGATGATCTCTCTATTTAATAATTATTACAACACAACATCACATGCATACTTTTGTATGCAAAATTGTTAAAAACCAATGCTTTTTTGAAAATGCCCCTTTGTGTTTGAATGGCTCTTTAGAATGATAACGGGCTTTTTCAAGCATGGTGGAGTTATAACTATTAGTTTGTAATGTTATTTTGCAGGTTTTGGTGACTAGAGGTCAGCATTACAAAAACTGTACTACCCCTTTAATTTGTCACGAACATGGCATATGGTTTTATTTGTATCTATGTTGTAGGCAGGGGGTTAAACAAAATGCATGTGTTCGCACTTCTTATCATAAGGGCTTATTCGAGTAAACATGATCACCTTCGGATTCCAAATTCCATGAATGACTTCAAAGCTACGTGATTTCTATTTATATAAATATGTAATTACATAAATTACGTAATCTTCAAAGCATATGGGTGAACACTTCCTGGGATTAGCAATAATGAGATAATACTGATCATAACATTATAGAGTGGTGAAGTGTGATGTCATCTATGACGTCATAAACACCTATTTTGGGAATTTTCAAATTTGAACGTCATGCCTAAATACTGCAAATCAATTAAATATGTTAAAGGGATAATTGAGTTTTGGTAGAGAGGGCGCTATATAAAGTTCATTTTTATGAGATAATGAAAAAAACTGAGTGTAAAATTTGAAAAGAGCATAATATTTTAATGACAGAATAAACTTCATTTGAGCAAAATCGGTTCAGAAACGGCTTAAATATCCATAAACATAGCCATTTATAATAAATGTGGGGCCCCATACTTATTAGATAATTTTGAACCAACCATTACAAATTCAAAAAAATGCTTACTCTTTTCAAACTGTTACAAAATAGGTATTTAAATAGTTGCTGATTATCTGGCTATCTAATCACTATTTCAACAAAACATCACATGCACACTATTTGATTAAAAATGGTTCAAACCGATGAGTGTTTAGAGAGCGCCCGCTTACGTTTTAACGGCTCTTTTTGAATGAGAAAAGGATCTTTACGAAGTCATTTGTAATTTTGTATTCCTTTCGAGTTATAACTATTAGTTTGTAATGTAATGATGCAGGTTTTGGTTACTAAAATTCAGTTTGACCAAAACTGTACTTGTGAGGTAATGAAATACTGAGTGTCGAATTTGAGAGAACATACAATTTTAATGGCAGAATAAACTTTATTTGGTCAAAATCGACCCAGAAATGGCTGAAATATCAATAAGTATATCTGATCTTATAATTATTTGGGGCCCAAATAATAAGATGATTTTTAGAAAAAAATTTAAAAAACGCTTTCACTTTTTCAAAAATGTTCAAAGTGTTTTTTTTTTAAATAGTTGTTGATGATGTCGCTATTTAATCATTATATCAATAAAACATCACATGTATAATTGTGTATGAAAACATGGTTGAAACCATTGCCTTTTTAAAATGCGCCCTCTTGTGTTTAAATGGCTCTTTTTGAATGATAACAGGCTTTTTACTTAGTCGTTTGTAATTTTGTATACCTTTCGAGCATGATGGAGTTATAACTATTAGTTTATAATGTTACTGTGCAGGTTTTGGCTACTTAAATTCAGCCTTACCAAATCTATAAACTACCACTTTAAGTATTGGCTGAGATATGCCCATCCGAATTATTTGTTCCCAATAGGCAATCAGTGTTATAGTGCACTAGTTCAAGACTTAATAAACAAGTGCACTATAACACTGATTGCCATTGAAGTAAAACATAATTTGGATGGGCATATCTCAGCCAGTACTTAACATATTTAATGAATTTCGGTAATTAGACATTATTTTTCATGCTCTTTATGAAAATGGCCAGAAAGTTTATGACACCCGCATGGCGCGCGCTGCAAAAATAGATTGCATTATGACGTCACAATGAGAGCCAAATGTATTTAAAGTACACGTATCGTATGTTGTCTTTGACTGATTTCAAAGCATGAATGTGTATTAGCCCCCTGATTTAGCCAGATTGTTAATTGTGTTGTCGGAAAAATCACGGAACGTTCCCTCGGGAATTAAAATGCTATTTCGTGAATAAAATAAGTCTCTCGACTACGCCCCTTAATAGCGTTTGAGATCCCTCGAATTGAACATTCCGTGAAATTCCCTCCTCCAGTTAACAACTGTATAATGATCTGTGGGGAGTTGAAAAGTAACACAGCATTATTCCATGAATTTAACATTCTGTTTGAATATTAACCAACATTTTCGCGATGATTGGTATGTGTTTTGTTTTTACTTGCTTTATTAATTGTTGTTATTGTTTAAATATTGTTACTTTTTGGACTATTGTTACTAGTATCTAACACTGAGGCAAATACTGAGCAATGTTTGTCACAAACACAGCCAAGAGGCAAAATTATTTTGGCCGAGCGACCAGGCAACCAATCACTTATACAAACAAACAATCTAGCCAACCTGTTATATAACATCAAGGGTTTTTACACCATTTTGATGTCCATAAATGAGGCGCAATTGAAGCGCGAATATTGCAAGAGGCTTGATTGTTCGAAATTGTGAATGTTAATATATAGTTTTGGGGTTTTCACTCCTTCTTCCATGTAAAGCGCGTCATAAGGGCAGTATGTTTCAAAGCTATGATCAACTGTTTTTCTCAGGGTTTTATAAGGGTGTAAATGGCAGAGGAGAGTGTCGGAGAGTCTACTAACAGTATATACACCAATAGACTCTGTGAAGGGGCCTTTACTTGTTCACGCCTTTCTCTTGTTAGGTTTGGTCAACTGCACTGACATCATCATCATCATCATCACCATCATCATCGCCATCATTATCATCATCATCATCATCATCATCATCATCGTCATTGTCATCATCATCATCATCCTTATCACCATCAGCTCCACAATAATGGCATCGTCATTATTATCATCATCATCACCATCATGATCATGATCATCATTCTCATTTTCATTCTGGTCATCATTATCATCACCATCATACGCATCAAATAATTATCATCCTATGTAGCATGAAATTATGTGTTTTAGCGTAATCATCTTACAGTAGACAGATTGATGCGGTGAATTTTCATTAAATATTATTATACTGTTTTATTAAATTATTCATACAGCATTGGGAACTGGGCAAAAAAGGAAATCGAACAAGAACATGACAATACACAACACACTGTCATATAGATAGGTTATTCACGTAATTGAACAAACATGAAGTCATTACAACTGATCTTGTGATCTGTTACTAATGTTAGAAACTGGGTACACATTTTTTCTTGAATGAATTATAGTTGCATAAGTAACTTTATTTTGTGAATGTATTAATACAAACTACAAAACAGTTTTTATCATCATCATTATCAACATAAACGGTACAAACATTTTACACAAAGAAGCGTATAGCTTTAATCAGCAAATTTGCAGTATTAATTCCGCGTCATAGTTAGTCTAAACATATGATCTAAAATTGCATAATATTGTTTACAACACGTGTGTTAATCAATGACTTTTCATTTCCAGTTTATTTCACCCGTAAAAAAACACAAAAATACAATTGAAACGCGAATAACGACAACCAACATACTATAAAAATAACTAACTTAATACGTAGTATGAAAAAAGTAAAAATCAACATATTAAAGGACACAATTTAATATGTAGGATATGTAATCTCGATGGGTTGATTCATTGACTGATTTATATTTTCCCGTTAAAAACATAGAATAAATACAAATACAAGTGTAAGTAGTGCAATCTTGAACAATTTTCAGGGGTGCCAGCAAGGCAAAAAAGTTTGCCAGCAAGATTTACCGCCCAAACATATTTTTAGCTACGATAAAGGGGTAAGTGCAATTCTGGTCAAACCATGAGTATTAGTAACCAAAACTTGAACTTTCTAAAGATAACCTTTTCAAGTCTAATTCGTGTCGGTCCTTGCACCAGAAGACACGGTTTGAGCGCCGTCATGTACAGGAAGATTTCTCTCAACCGAGTAATGAGTGAAAATATGTGAAAAAGAATTGCCGGTTGCTTCATTGACCTATGACCTCTTGAACTTTCCAAGGATGACCTTTTCGAGACCCATGAACGGCCCTTCTACTAGTAGAGATAGGATGAGCGCTGCCGCGTATGAGAATACGATGTTCCCAACGTAGAGGTAGGACTGTGTGGTTAAATAATTTGAGAACACAATTAAACAATGTTATCATTAAAAACGATTATTACATTATAATTAGTACAGTTCAAGTAAAACAAAATGTAAATTAATATAACTTATTAGTCATCATACACAAATAACAGTTATAATTAAATGATAGTTTAATGGTAAAAAAATAATTTCGACGGATAACTTAAAGGGATAGTTGAGTTCTGGTAAGGAGAGTACAGTTTTTGTGAATCTGAATTTTAGTAACCAAAACCTGCATCATTACATTACAAACTAATAGTTATAACTAGAAAGGAACACAAAATTACAAATGACGTAGTAAAGATCATGTTATCATTCAAAAAGAGCCGTTAAAACGTAAGAGGGCGCTCTCTAAACACTCATCGGTTTCAACCATTTTGAATAAAATATTGTGCATGTGATGTTTTGTTAAAATAGTGATTAGATAGAGAAATAACCAACAAGTATTTAAATACCTATTTTGTAACTTTTTGAAAAGAGGAAGCATTTTTTTGAATTTTTAACGGCTGGTTCAAAATTCTCTAATTCAGCCGTTTCTGAACCGATTTTGATCAAATAAAGTTTATTCTGTCACTAAAATATTATGCTCTTTCAAATTTTACACTCAGTTTTTCATTATCTCACACAAAAATTATTATGTGTAGCGCCCTCTCTACCAAAAGTCAACTATCTCTTTAACGGGGCTGTTACATTGCACATGCAGCTGTCACCGCAAGAGGGCGCCCTCCAGGTACTTCAGACTTCGACAATTTTTTCAATTTTCTTTGCATATATAAATATTTGAATGTGATAGTTGTTGAAAATAATTATTCGATAGAGAGATCATCAAAAACAGTTTTAAAACAGTTTGGTGTATTGTCAGAATGGTGTAGGATTCATACATAATCTTTTGATATTATTGAATAAATGTAGGGTCCCAAAATGCATTCCAATCATATATATTGATTTATATTTCAGCCGATTCCGAAGCTGTCGTATAGGTATCGTAGATCAGGTCCCGTTGTAGACAGACGTGCCATCCGTTTAACAATTTATTGAACATAATTGTAATAGGAACCAATGCGGTCCTGCGCATTTAGTCACATAGGCCGGTATTCTACTAAAGGTATCAACTTAGGCTAAACTTAAAACGAAAGGAATTCCCAGTAACCAGTTAAAACAGTTCAGACAAAGGGAATTTAACAATCAAATTGGTGGTTGTCATGCACCACTTCTGACAAATTGATGTTTGACATTCCAGTGGCATGCTTGTACATATACTGTCCTTCTAGTCAGAGGATCTAAAACAACTGGTGACTTGTTTAAAAATGTCATTGGAATGTTATTCCGAGGAGAAACGATAGGGTTCATCTCTGGTGGTGCATGACAACAATCAATGTGCTAGTCAAAATGAAATTGAGTTGAATGGCTTGTACCGGTTAGTGGTATTGTATATCCATTTAGTCCAGCCTAAAGTTGATAAATTTAGTAGAATACCACCCATAATGACTCTTGCAATCAATCGCAAGTTTACGATCGATTGCTACTCTTTTTATTTGCGAGGGGACCCTCGTGTGCGACAAACATGGCACGGGTTTAAACACCAGGGTCCCGTTGCAGAAAGAGATACAATCGAGTGTAAGTTGCAATTAATCGTAATTCAGATCACGTGTTCTAGATGCGCAAATCTGATTGGTTAAAACGCGTAAATTTTTTTGACGACCAATCGTAACTTACAATCGATTGTATCTTTTTCTGCAACGGATATGTTCATGAAGTGAGGCTAGTATTGAGATTTGTTTGTTTTGTTTGTACTTACCAGAGACATGTATGTAAAGTGAAACGGAATCTGGTCGGATAGGAGCTTGGCATTCAAGATGACTGTGTGAATAAGGTAAGCGCCGTAAGACAGGCGAGCTAGAGGGACCCAGAAACTCCATTCAAGAAGAACGGCGACTGGTCCTGAAAAAGGAGAACAATACAAACATATAATGCTATTTAACTTAACCAAAACAGATTGACGATGATTGTCTATGACGATATCGGTGGTGATGATGATGATGATGATGATGTTTGTTATGGTGATCATAATGTTGATGTTCATGACAAATACAGTGATGATCATTATGAAGATCATATGATAAATATAACTTTGATAAATCAATGTATCAATGATGGTATCGATAAAGAAGGAAATACTTTAAAGGGTCCAAAAACTGTATTATGATTTATTCAAAAGTTACATCTGAGCTCGAATTTTACACCAGTATCATGAAATGAAACTTGCAAAGATTAAAGTCGTTGTTCACCAAGTGAAAAAAAAACAAAACAATTCAGACATACTGTATCCCGACTGCACGAATAGTATAGGGCGTTCAAGAAGGTTATTTTCAAGGCAATCTTCAACATCTCCATTATAACGGAGACATTTGCAAAATGTACATTTTTTCAGAATGTGTAGTACATTCTACAACAGTGTACAAGAGATTGAGTGTTTAAGCTCTTTTGTCTTGTGAGATTTAGATTGACTTTGATAAAGTTAAATGATCGCATGAATGTGATGCTTGTGATGTTGGTGATGGTGGCACAAATCGTGATGCCAGGAAGGTTGATGTACACGTTTTTAATGATAGTAACGTTAATGGTGGACGATGAAAGATCCTAATTATTCATTGCGATAATGAACGGATCCTACTTCATGAAATGCTGCTACTACACGTAATACAACTCGAATGACTTTAAAATCAATTAACCTCACTTATAAATGTCATTTTCCAAATGTTCCTTGATGTTTTCTTTACAGTATGAGACAGAATAACGTATTTTGTATTTCAAGTTGATGACACGCGTAATTCAAAAGGACATAAGGTGGTGCAATTTGACAACAATATTATTGTACTTTGTGATTTTATTTGGTAAACATTTTTCTTCATTATGAAACTATCGCACATCATTTTTTAGATTGATGTATGATCGTAGTCTCAACTATCATGTGAGTGAAATTACTTTTGTGTGCTTATCGTGTTTTATACTTCTAAGTGTGCATTTTAACTGTTTAAATGTATATGACTGGGCTATTTACTTACAAGCTTTGCTTTTTTAATAGTCCGAACCATAAAATATTGTATGTTTGATCTGTAATTTGTAATGTAATATTTCTGTATTACCTGTTTTTTATGGTTGAATAAACTGAAATGAAATGAAATGAAATCACTTTTTGGAAACGTTAATGGACAACTTTAACGATGATTACGAACCTCCGTAACCCTGCAGACACGCGAAGATGATCCAGCAGATAGAGATGCCCCAGGCGAGTCGGTGGAAGGTTTGGTACAAGACCGCTACCGCCTGAGGTACGTCCGTCTTGTCATAGGTGAACCATACACCGTAGATGACCCACCACATGATGGTGAAAGTTACCAGCCAGCCGACTATAGCCATCATCTGAGAGGGAAACAATACAAGTTTGGCTAGGTTTATCAAATCATGACACAGGAGACCATCTATAAACATTCCTACCATATAGGAATTTTGACTTTCATGAACTATATAGAGTACAGATGACGTAATAAATATAACCACAGAGGTGAGCATCTGGACAAGTTCTAACTATACCAAAAGCATTTTGACTTTCATCAGCGTGAGTATGAGTTGCACATCTGTGACAAATCAAAATTCTTGATTGGATTATCAAAATCGGCTGAAACTTTTGCTAATATTAGGTATCTAAAATGGTTCCCTTCTTACCCTACCTGCTTACAAGTTTGTAAAAACTTCATCTTTAAGTATACTATACAATGTTCTTACCCAGGGCATCTTAACTCGCTTTCCCTTGAGAGTGAACATAACGTATCCGAGGATCATTCCCACGAGGTAGGTCGGGAGTCGAGTGTATGGTTTGGCGTAGCTGACATCAGCGTTTTCGGGGTCTGGCTTGTTGTCGTTATAGGGCCTGTACAGATGAATAAAGGGATAGTTGAATTTTGGTAAAGAAAGTACAGTTTTGGTGAAACCAAACAGTGTATGTTAGTAATCAGAACCTGCACCATTATAATACAAACAAATTGTAAGGAATTGCTTGAAAGGAATACAAAATTACAAACCTCTAAGTAAAAAGCCTGTTAACATCTAAAAAGAGCCGGTAAAACGCAAAAGTGTGCTTTCTAAACTCATTGGCATCCACCATTTAAAAGAAATATTGTGCATGTGATGTGTTGGTAAAATAGTGATTAGATAGAGTGATAAGCAACAACTCTTTAAAAAACCTCTTCGAAATTTTGGAAAAGAAGAAGATAGTATTTAAACAAAAATTATAACGGTTGGCTCAAAATTAAATTATCGAATACATGTATTTGTGGGGCCCCACACTTATATCAAGTGGCTATGTTTATGAATATTCCAGCCGTTTCTGAACAGGCTTTGATCAAATAACGTTAATTCTGTCATCAAAATTGTATGCTCTATCAAATCTCAGAACAAATATTCTGGAAAGCACCCTCTATACCAAAACTATCCCTTTAAACCATAGCTTGATTTGAGCGTAGTCTGGCCTAATTAGTAAATCCCTAATGATAACAATCAATTCGGATCCATTTGCAATTGTATTATTGGTGGTGTAATTTACTTATTGTAAGTAAGCACAACACCTTTTCTTAATAATGAAAGGGGCAATTTTCTTGGGCTGAATTATGAAGAATGATGTGTCATAGATCTGAATAGCTCTATAGAGTACAGAAGCCATGACGTCATAACAAACTTTTTTTTAGAATTTTCAAATTTGAGCTTTATTTTCATAAAGAACATGACAAATAATGTTTAAATGACGAACATCAATTGAATATGTTAAGTATTGGCTGAGATATGCCCATCCAAATTAAATTTACTTCAATGGGCAATCAGTGTAACAGTGCTCTGGTCCAGAAAGTTATGAACCAGTGCACTATAACACTGATTGCCTATTGGAACAAATAATCATTCAGATGGGCATATCTCAGGCAATTCTTGAAATATTCTCAAATTTGAAAATTCTAAAAATAAGTGTTTATGACATCATAGATGACATCACACTTCACCACTCTGTACTTACTCTTGGCTGTTTATGGGGTAGCCATAATACCAACTAATGCCGAATAGAGAGCCCATGGAGAGCAGCATCAGCGATGTAACCACAAATATACCTGCCTTCCGGCACCTGTGACCATCGAGATAAGAGGCATTTATAATAAACATTGATAATAATCATAATCAGGAGTAATAATATGATTGTTTAACAAAAAGTTTATATTCGCTTAACAGTTTTCATTAGTTAAGACGATCAGCGAAATACAGTTAGACATTTGAAGCCGCTATGACGGATGCTTTTTTACTATTTTTAATTCTATTTTAGTGAATATGCTTCCAATATTTAGCACGCACTATTGTCTTTAAAATTACGTTTTTACAGAATTTACGTGAACATGGCGTTTTAAAGATATACTTCGGATTATGATCGCATGTTCACTCTATTCTGCAGATGCAATCGCGATAAAATAGCATTCAAAATGTGTAGACATTGTGTATAACTAAACAAATCTTTCATCGAGATAGCAACACAAACCGTCAGGCCGATTGTTTAAAAGATGAAATGAATCTTCATCGGTGGAAAAAAGCTTAAGGTCAGGTAATTCATTTTAAACAAAAACAACTAAATCAACGGTTACTGATTACACCGTTACGCAGTAAAGTGGAAATTAACTAGGTTAGCTTCCAAGCGAACTGGTCAAATTATGCAATTGTTTCAAAATCGTTTAACTATTTACTGGTAATTTTTGTCGAACCCAGACTAAAATGCAAATAATAAGAATTCGGGTCAGGTTGGTGTACTAGCATACTTTCTTATATAAGAATTCATGTCAGGTTGGTGTACAAGCATACTTACTTATATAACGTGACGAAGACCAGTGGACTGATGATATAAAACTGCATGTCAACAGCCAGGTACCATGCCACGCCCATACACTGTAATGTTATAAGGAAAACACAAACGAAAACAAAATTTTTGGTTTTATGGTGGGTACGTTTGCCTTTAATTTGTTTGGTGCTATTCAGATACCAAGACACCGAGAAACGAATCAACGATCAGCGAATTCTAGAACGACACGAATACAAGCACGGTGAGCACCTCAACAAGGTACTACCATGGGCGTCGATACTTACGTAATACCTATTCATCAGGGGGGGATGAATGAATAGATCAACCCCCCCCCCCCCCCCCCCCCCTCACTGATAAATGGGTATCAATGAAAGATCGACGCCCATTGTATCTACTCACCGATTGATCTATCACGTTCGGCCATGGATACAGGTTATTGATGTACAGGGGATGCGCCCACCAAGACGTCTGGCAATACCCTTGGATCGACTCGTACGCCTTGTCGAACCAGATGTACGGGCCTAAGTGAGGCAGGAGCATCGTGTACATTCCCATGGCCGCCATGTACACGGGTGTCAGACGCCACCAGCGGTGGAAGTAGAACATGACCCAGCCTCCGATCCCCTTTAAGTTGCCGCTCTCCATCTGCTTCAGTGCAAAGTATGTGACGAGAAAACCACTGCGGAAAAATAAGAACAAATTAAGCAAATAGTAATAATGATAATAATAGTTATAGTTATACAAATAATACTACTTCTAATTATCATTAGTATTATAATAATAATGATAAGTAGTAAACAGAAGCTGTCTCCGGCACCTCGAAACTCTCTGCCATTTCTGCAGAAGTTTGGTATCAATATTGAATATGAGTATGAAACGCTGTTATTGAATTATGTGTAATGACGGACAATGTCTAGTTGCAAATGGACTTCCTCCTTTTGTTTTCTTCAAAACTGCCCCGTCTGATTCGTTTACCTACTGAAATAATCGCATGGTTAAAGCTTTAAGTCTAGGCTCCATTTTGTCAAACTGTGCACATTGCTGCTCCTTTTCACATTTCTTCGTGGCATGTGACGACAATTCCAACTTTCTTTTCCGTCCGGATATTATATAACATCCGTTTTGTCTGTTGGCTATGCAAATAAGGTATGGAGTCCATGGGCGTCGATAATTACGTAATACCTATTCATCAGGGGGGGGGGGGGTGGATGAATGGATCACCCCCCCCCCCCCCCCCCCCCCTGATCAATGGGTATCAATGACAGATCGACGCCCGTGATGGAGTCTATAATGAATGATGACTATGTTCTTGTAACGTTATTACCTGAGAACGAAGAAGGTATCTACCGATGGCGTGGCATTGGCAATTGCTGTGAAGCCCAGCTGCCCTAGGATGTTTAAGGCCTGGGCCGGATTTGCTGTATAGCAAAAAGATGTAGGCATTATGGTCAGAATTTAAATGAGCGAATTATTTTGATTCGAAAACGGAATGTTGACAAAATATTGACATTTCAAAGAATCAGTTCAGACCTGGCAAGTACCGTAGCTACTCCAGTAACGGATCACTTTTTGGTGGATACAATTTCTGGCTAAGACAAAATATTTTTTATGGACTATCATACATCGTTGGAAAGCTAAAATGGTGCAGATTACGAATATTGTCAATTCAAACTCATTCCGTCACTATAATAAGCAAATCACTGCGCGTTTTACGAACCCCTTACGCTTCACCAGTAACGGATCACCACTACACCAGTAACGGATCACCTGGCTTAAAAAACAAATAATTGACCAATTATCTTAATTTTTTCATCAAAGTGTTAGCAAACTAGCAATCAATATCCAGGAAAAATGTTACTTCTTAAACGTGCTTCCTTATTTAGTTATGAGGAGTTGAATTCTGCCACACATGATCCTTATTGAAATGTTAGTAAAAATCACACAAAAACCCGATTTTACCAAAATCACACAAAAACCCGATTTTACCAAAATATCCAAATAATTTTCGATTTTCAAGTTAGAAATATCAGATTATAGTGAAATACATTGTTACAACAAAACAAAATTAATTCTGATCTTTTGTTTTGTTTTTATAAGGATTTAAAAATGGGTGATCCGTTTCCTAAACACCCGAAAATGCTGAGGGGTGTATACCAGAACATCTTTCTGTGTTAATAATATATGAATTCTAGATCCGTCGGCATATTTTTGTTTTTTAAACGTCTTATTTAAAAAAATATTTTAATTTTTTCCCCCGTTATTTTCTTGAAAATCTGAAATCTGTACATTTTGTCACTAGATGACACTATTTTGAAGGCTAAATTCTCACTTTTGCACAATGATCATGGCACTGAGGTTTATCACTTTTAAAAAGGAGATGATAAAGTTGATATTAGAGCACATTCCTCTTCCAGTTATGTTAAAATTTAATAATAAAACATAAAATAAAATAAAATGTAAAATAATTAGATAGTCACAAACGTCTTAATGCATCAATTTGGGTAGGTGATCCGTTATTGGTGTAGAAACGGTACCCTTTTATACACCTGGGATGAGAGGAGCGAATGAACAGTGTGTTAAACGGTATAAACCGCAGATCAGGCCCGTATCAATAATTACTTAAAGGGGGCGGGTGTTGGTGGGCTCAACAAGGGGCGATCATTGTCCAATATCTAATTAGTAGTATTAATTAATGAATTATTTTTTATTTATTTTGTTTGGGGGGGGGGGGGGGGAGGGGGTTGGGGTGAGGGGGTACAGCTACGGGGGGGGGGGGGGGGCTGGGTGTGGATGGGGCTCAACAAGACCGATTGTTGTCCGATTTCTAATTAGTAGTATTTATTTATTATTTTTGGTATGGATGGGGGGGGGGGGGGGGGGGGGGTATAGAGGGTAGGGCTACGCATCCACCCCATATACGGGTCTGTAAATCGAGAGAAGCCAGGATTGGACGCTAAACGCTGGGCTTGCAGCCATAGACTCACCATAGCGACCGAAGCTGAACTGGCATGTGTGTCCCAGGATGACCCACCACATGCTGAAGACTCGCAGCCCGTTGAGGACGGCCAGGGTGTTCTTGGTCTTCTTGGCGCTCAGCAGCTTCTTGCAGTTCGTCACGGCCGAGAAGGACATCAGGGTGGCGTGGAGCAGTGCTGAATCAGAGTAAATGATGATAGTAGAAACATAACATGAAGTTATGAACTAATGAGAAAGCAAACAACCAAATCCAATAATCCGACCTCCTTGTACGGTATGGGTATGGATTGCTTTGTATGGATCGCCTTCGTCTTTTTCAGCATTTCATAGGAAATTTCGAATCATAATTTATAAATGAGAGTCGTATACAGCCTAGCTTTCAATCCTAACAGGATCTTCTTCAGGGCAAATGACAGTTACTACAAAAAAAACACAGAATATATTATATACCAACATTAACACATGTATGGATGGGGGCTGGGAGGAGGAAAGGAGGCGGAGACACAAAACAATGAAAGCAACTGTTAGTAACTGAGTGTCAGGACTGCTTGACCAATCAGGTCAAAGAGGCATAGGTGGGTCCTTAAGTGACTGCAGTCAAAGGAAATGTGATGAGAGTGCAAGGCTTAGAGAAGAATAGACGTGGGGAGGATCAAAGAAGGAAATCAAGGTATGGTGTGTGTTGCAGGATCTGATTTTTAATTCATAAATTAAAAAAGGTCAGTTTTTAAATAAGAATATTACCCCATCCAAGGTTTCCACTAGTCTGTTTCCCTGTTGACTCCATCGATTTCTTTGCTTCTGGCGCCTCAGTCACGTGGTCTGACAAATCAATCTCTTGATATTTCGGCGGTTTTGCGATGCCTTTTTCCTCTACAGTGGTTGGTCCGTTGTCAAAGCTAGGTGCTCTCTTCTTCTCGTCACCAATCACTCCCTCGCCAACCTGTTCGTCTGCCTCCTCGGCAACACTGCCCCCGTCCGCCGAAGACGTTGCGATGTCGGAGCCCTGATCGTCTGTCACTGCCTTATTCTCGTATGCGTTGTCGACAGCCTTCATTTGGACAGAGGCCGGCGGGACTCTTTTGTTCGTGCCACACATCTTCCCGAGCACGTAGTTTTGTAGGAAGACTTCGTAGAAGGAGCCGCACAGGACCATGAGGGCGAAGAAGGACATAC
>JBAMJV010002693.1:0-32280 GCA_037951105.1 Echinarachnius parma
ATTAGTTAGTTAGTTTGGGTGTGTTTTGTTTGTGTGGTTTGGTTGGGAGTTGTATTGTAGGTTGAAGATGGGGTGGGTAGGGTATGTGGGGATGGTTTGTGTGGGGGGTGGGAGGTTGGGGGGTGTGGGTAGGTGTGTATGGGTGGTTTGGTAATTGGGGTGTGTTTTGTGGTGTTTGTGGTTGGGGTTTTTATATAGTGTTTAGTTGGGTGAGGTTTAATATTTTGGTGGTGTAGGTATGTGTGTTTTATGGGGGGGGGGGTTGGGGTGGTTGAAAAAGAAATAGATGAAATAAAATGAAAGTTGAAAAGTAGGATTGGTGGGATAATTAATAAGGTAAATTTGAGTAGGAGGAGGGAGGGGGGGGGGGGGTAAAGTTGATTAGGGTAAGAGGAGATTGGGGTATGGTGTTGGAGTGATGGTTGTGGATGGTTGTAAGGAGAGTTGTGGGGGGTATTTGAGTTGTATGTGGATGGTGTAGTGTGAAGGGGGGTAGGAGGGGAGGGGGTGTTGTAGGGGTTTGGTGAGAAGAGTGGATTTAGGGGGTAGGGTGGTGGTGTTTAGTGGTTGTTTTTTGTTGTTGAAGAGAAAGTGGTTAGTTGAATAGGGAGGTGAATAAAAAGTGTTTGGGGGGGTATGGGGGTGGGTTGGGGAAATGTGGGTAGAATTTGGGTGGTGGTAGTTAGTAGTGTTTGGGGGGATTATTTGGTGGGAGGGAATTGGGTTGTATAGGAGAGATGATTGAGGGGGGGAGTTATGGGATGAGGGAGAGAGTGTAGTTGAATAGGGGGTGATAAAAAGTGGTTTGGTTAGTATATAAGGTATTTTGGAGATGTGGGGGTGAGGTTTGGGTGGTGGGTTGTGTTAGTGGATGGTGGGGGGGGAGAGTTGGTTGTGAGGGTGATGGTTGTGTAAGTAGGGAGGTGTAGTGGGTGGGGGTTGTGATGAGTGAGGGGGGGATTAGGGGGGGTGGTGAGGGTGGATAGAGGGGTGTTGTGAAAATGAATTTGGGATTGAAGGGGGTGGGGTTTGATAGAGTTGTGGGGTGAGGAGGGTAGGATATAGGAGTGGATAATTAGGGAATGGGAGGGATGTTGGTGAGGGGAGGATGTTGGGGGGTAAGTGGGGGGGGATGTGTGATGGTGGAAGTGATGTTGGGTTAGTTGGGGGGGGTTTTTGGGTTAGTTGAGGGATGTTGGGGTAAAGGGGGGTATGTTGGAGGAGAGTTTTGAAGGGAGATGAAGAGTTGGGGGGGGTATTTGAAGGGAGGGAAGAGTTTTGGGGGGTAGGGTAAGGGGAGAGGAGATTTTTAGGAGTTTTGGAGGATGAGTTGAGGGAGGTTTTTGGGGAGTATAGTAAAAAAAAAAAAAAAAAAAAAAAAAAGAGGTATGTTGGAAATTAATTGGGGAAGGGAGTGTAAGGGTGTTGGGGGTTAGGGTTAAGGGAGTCAAGAGTTTTGGGGGTAGGTAATGGAGGGGAGGAGGTTTTGGGGAGTAGTAGTAAAAAAAAAAAAAAAAAAATAAAAAAAAAAAAGAAAAGAGGTATGTGGGGGGAGATTAATTGGGAAGGGAGGGGAAGATTTTGGAAAGGGAGGGGAGTTTTTTGGTAGAGAGAGAAGTTTGTGGGGGGATGTTGGGGGGGAGTGTGTGATGTTGGGGAGAGGAGAGAGTGGAAGTGATGTTGGGATGGGGGGGGATAGGAATATAGGGTGGATAGATAGATGAGTGGGGAGATATGGGGGAGGTGTGTGTTATTTGTTGAGTGGGTTTGGGTTAGGTAATGGTGTTGGTGGGGTAGTGGTTTTGAGGAGGGTGGGGGTGGGGTTGGGGGTAGGGTGTGAAAATTGGGTAAGTTTGTTGTGTTGAATTGTTGGGTTGTATGAGTGGTTTTATTTTTATTTTGTAGTGGATATTGTGGATTTGAATGGTGTTAGTTAGGTTGAAGGGGAGGGTGGGGGTAGGATGATGGTGGTGTGGGGTATTATGATGATTGATGATTATGGGGGGGAGTGGGGAGAGTTTAAGGGTAGTAATTTCAATTTAATATGAAGTTTGGCAAATGACATTCATAGTAGGCTACTCAAAATATTTCAAAATACTCACCAAACTGTAGGGATCCAGACCAGCCAGACCTACTCAAAGTGGGTATAGAAACGTTCACCAATGTCAATGGTTAAACTGAAAAGGCCTAATTTGAAATAAAATGGCGTATCGCGTCGGGTATAGGTATTTTGCCGCCAATAGATTTGTATCTATACTGTATACTGCGCATGACCGTTTAACACACGTACCATATACTATACGACGCGTGCAGGTGGGGAATTTCCAATACACTATTTTTAGATTTCTATCGTGCGTTTGGTTGTAGAATGCAACATGCATGGTACGTATTCAATGAATAGATTGTGGATTGACGTCTGCTTCACAATTATGAATCAGACTTTGACCTCCAAAATTATGTTGTCCAATGCGTCCATTCTTGTTCATGACTAGACTACGAATGTATACAGCTCGAGTAAAACAAAAAAAATCCGGACTTTACCATGCAGTTAATTTAGGGTTCCATGACATTATGCTCCGCCGACATTTGCTCCGAAAAATGCGACAAATGCTCCGCGATATTTGCTCCGCCCACATTTGCTCCGCCGACAATTGCTCCGCCGACAAATGCTCCGCCGATAATTGCTCCGCCGACAAATGCTCCGCCGACATTTGCTCCGCCGACATTTGCTCCACCGACAATTGCTCCGAAGCTGCGACAATTGCTCCGCGACAATTGCTCCGCCGACAATTGCTCCGCCGACAATTGCACCGCTAACGTTTACTCCGCCAACATTAGCTACGTCGACAATTGCTCAGCCGGCAAAGACGACATTTTGTTAGTATCCGGGGGGCGTCTTTTTTTTCCGTAACCTTAATGCGTCGCTTTTCCTCAAAAACTCATAAAAGCGCGCTGGTAAGCCAAGACTAGCCCCCGCTGCTATTATATGCATCAAAATATGCGGCTCTGCGACATCGAACTAGATAAGGCAAGTCCAAGGGCAAGGGTGACCATTATTTAATTAGTGTCCGATCTCGATGCGGACTACGACCACGATAATGAGACTAGGAACAGTATGATTCATCTAGGCGTATAACTATCACACTCACAGTCATCATGGTGTGTGTTATTGAGAAAATAGCTAGGCTTGCGTGTAAATCAACACCGCGATCTAGTCTTGGCTTTCCACTCCAGCGCGCTTTCACGAGTTGCGACGCATTAAGGTTACGGAAAAAAAAGACGCATCCGGGGGGGGGGGGGGGGGGGCTCAAAGCACGGGTAGCTGAATGTTACTATGGTAACTGTCAGCGAATGACAAATCGTCAGAGCCGACAAGTTTCATGAAATGCCCCCCCCATTGTCTCAATTTTCAAATTTCCTGAAGCTGATATCTCATGTCTTGCTCCCTTCTTCCACGTGTAATCATAACGATTTTGTCACGGTACCCAATACCCTTACAGACATTATAGAATATAGTCATTGCGATTAAAAATACTCCCTTTGTATATATATATATGTGTATGTGTGTGTGTGTGTGTGAGTGTGTGTGTGTGTGTGTCTGTGTGTGAACGTCGGGAGGGGTCGGATCCCGGGGGGGGGGGGGGGGGGGGGGGGCACTCGAATTATTTTTTGACGGGGGTGTGCCGCACGGAACTCTGAAATGGGGGTTTGAAGAGCTAACTACAAGCACAAAATATAGGGTCTTTGGAGCTACAAAATTCCTGAAACGCACAAAATATAGGGTCTTTGGAGCTAGAAAATCCCTGATACGCACAAAATATAGGGTCTTTGGAGCTACAAAATCCCTGAAAGGGGAGTTGAGGGGTCTAAGGAGCAGACTAAAACTACAAAATACATAGACTCGGAGATTACAAATACCTACGCCTACGGAAACCCTCAAAAAGGCTCAAATTGTGGTCTAAGGTTCGCATAACATATAAAAGCGCACTTCATACCAAAGGTAGGCTACTTGAGAAATCATTCAAGAGTTTAATCTTCAGCGGAGTAAATGTCGGTGGAACAATTATGGTTGAGGAACATAATTATGTTGTTTTTGGACCATTTGAAGTACTGTCATCTTCAGACCATATATTTCTGCGGAGCAATTGTCGGCGGAGCATAATGTCGGCGGAGCATATGTCGTGTCACCTAATTTAGATACGCAAATATTGGTATTATGATAAAGTTTGGGGAAATGTCATGAAAATGATAAGGTGGTAGATCACCTAGTAGAGCAGATAAGTGTAATAATCGTTCAAAGTTTTATACAAGCAAGAGACTCGGTATGTTAGCTACCTAAGGGACACTTTTTAGGAAAAAAACACTTAGACAAGCGAAATTCCAAGATGGCGGTCATTTTCCAAGATGGCCGCCAAAAAGCTACTTTTTGATATGAAAATTGACTGAGTTGGCCGATTTTAATAATCTTGGTTTCGTTTATATGTTTATTGATATGCTGAAAACGATGGAGATACATACGGACCCATATGTTGGCCAAAATCCAAGATGGCCGCCATTTTTCAAGATGGCCGCCAAAAAGCTACTTTTTTATTTTAAAAAATTGACTGAGTTGGCCGATTTTAATAATCTTGGTGTCGTTTGATATGTTTCTTGATATGCTGAAAACGATGGAGATACAAACGGACCCATATAATGGCCAAAATCCAAGATGGCCGCCATTTTCCAAAATGGCCGCCAAAGAGCTACTTTTTGATATAAAAATTTCCTGAGTTGGCTGAATTTGATAATCTTGGTGTCGATTTAAATGTTAATAGATATATTTAAAAGGTTGTAATACAAACGAACCAATATAATGGCGAAAATCCAAGATGGCTGCCACTTTCCAAGATGACTGCCAAGGCTATTTTTTTTAAAATAAAAGTTGAGTCAGTTTGCCGATTTTTATAATCTTGGTGTCGTTTGATATGTTTCTTGATATGCTGAAAACGATGGAGATACAAACGGACCCATATGATTGCCAAAATCCAAGATGGCCGCCATTTTCCAAAATGGCCGCCAAATAGCTACTTTTTGATATACAAATTTACTGAGTTGCTGATTTTGATAATCTTGGTGTCGATTTAAATGTTAATAGATATATTCAAAACGATTGTAATACAAACGAACCAATATAATGGCGAAAATCCAAGATGGCTGCCACTTTCCAAGATGACTGCCAAGGCTATTTTTTTTTAAATAAAAGTTGACTCAGTTTGCCGATTTGTATAATCTTGGTGTCGTTTGATATGTTTCTTGATATGCTGAAAACGATGGAGATACAAACGGACCCATATGATGGCCAAAATCCAAGATGGCCGCCATTTTCCAAAATGGCCGCCAAAGAGCTACTTTTTGATACTACACACACATCCACAGAAAACATGCCTACATCTTGTGAGAATCTCGACCAATTATCAGCCATGTTTATTTCATTGCTTCTGTTCGCCTTCCCTATTTTGTTCTGCACGAAGCTATTTTATATTGTCCCACTTTCTAAAATGTTATGTTAGGGTACCTCGGTCTCCAGCTAATTTCTTCTCCTCCTTTCTATTTTCTAATAATCTTTTCTTAATCTCCAAAGGAGTTGGTGCTTTATTTTTATTTTTACTGTCTATAAATATAATATATTTTATCAAAATTATTATATGATTTAATAACTGTTCCTTCCCTATGTTTAACTCAATTATCCCTACATGGATACCTTTCCAATTAATATTTTTAATCTCTACTAAATTAAATAGATTCCCACACTCTTCCCAAATTGGTTTTACTTTCTCACAAAGACAAAATAATAGCTCGTAAGTTTCTTCATATTTACCACAAAAAGAACATAAATTACTATTAACCATTTAAAATGTATATAAATGTAATTTAGTATATATAATATTATAAAGCATTTTAAATTGAAATTCTCGAAGCTTACTATACAAAGTGCATTTTCTAAGTCTTACGAATATTGATTGTATATCTTTCCCATTAATATTATAAATCTGCTTTAAATTTCGTTCTGCATATGATTTTTCTAGTCTCTTATTTAATAAAAATGCAAATATAATTTTTGAAGTAATTTGATCTAACAAATATACCCTTTCAAAAATTAAAAAGTCCATATCTAATTCCCTATCTATATTTGAGTGAGTATTTTTATTTTAAAATTGTTTCCATGAAGGGGGAATGCCAAGAAAAATACGCTGTATTTTTGTAATTTCTAAAGTATTTATCCCTTTCTTTGAAATTCCTCATTTCCTTTTATATTGCCTTCCTCATCGATAATATGATGCAACTTATAAACATTTTTTAAAAATAGTTTTTCATCAAAAGGAACATGACCATCAATATAAACAAATCTATTGTTATAAATAATCTCATTCCTTTTAGATGTATCTTTTTTTAACAAAAACGTTTTCGTGGCCATCCAAACGTCCAACATATCTCTATAAAATGCCGGTAATACTAATTCAGATATACCTATTTGCATTATTATAAAATATCAAACTTCCTCCAGCATCTTTAGTTAAATAATTAAAATACTGTTTCCATCCCATTTTTGCATCCCCCGTTAAGAGTCGCTTTACCCACATAATCCTTTGCACTAAAATAAATAAATGAAAGTCTGTTAGTCATAAGTCCACCTTTACAATAGTCCAAGAACATAACATTTCGTTCAATTTTATCTTTTCCATTCCACAAAAAGTCAAAAACCAATTTGTCCAAATCTTGAAATACCCAATTCGGTACTGGTGTCAGCGCCGATACATAAATCAATTTTGACAAAATAAACGTTTTTATCAATTGGATTTTCCCCATTAAAGTTAAATCTCTTTGTTTCCACCAAGACAACAACTTTTTTTATTCTACTCAAAATTTCCTTATAATTTGTCCTTTCCTGAACTTCAACATCCAAAGAAAAGTATATACCCAAAATCTTGACTATTTGTACTATTTTACCAAATGGAAGAGCAATATTTTTATTTTGAGAAGGGCCTAACAATAATATAAAAGTTTTTTTCTTTATTAATTTTTAATCCAGAATTTTTAGCAAAACTTTCAAACAGTTTCTACCCTTTTAAGTGAGTTTGAGTCCCGAATAAAGAGAGTCATATCGTCTGCATAAAGAATTTGTTTTACTTGTACATTATTAAAAGTAAATCCTTGAATTTCAGGGTCTTTATATTGAACGAGCTAAAATTTCAATACAAAGTATAAACAAATATGGGGACAGGGGGTCCCCCTGTCTAATACCTCTCTTAATATCAAAGTATCCAGTAGATGCACCCCCATTAAAAACACAACTTTGAGCATTATTATATATAGTCTCCACCCATCTGCAAAATGACGGTCCAAAACCAAATGTAATCAAAACCTTCTGCAAAAAAGTATGTGAAACTGAATCAAAAGCCTTTTCAAGATCAATTATCATCATAATATATCCAGGTATTTTATTAACTGATGCATAGAGTAACTATAATATAAAGACGAAACTGATGTATGATGAATTATATCATCTATCATTCTTATCGCTTCACCTATATTTCGACCTTTGCCTATGTATGAATGAACGTTTTAGTTCATGGAATTATTACTCGAATGACAATCGACGATTTCGAATGCGATTTAAAAAAAAATTGATTGACAATAAATAATAATCGGTTCGCATGGAAATTGCAAAATTATGTTGAAGTTGGCGAAATTGCGCGAGACTAAATCGTCGCGCAGTGCACTGCAACATGCACGCACCGGTACGTACCCACCACCGCGGCGCGCGCGCGCGAATTAATTACGTACGAACAAATAAATGTGTGGTGCACACAATGACAATGGTGAAATTAATATAACGACGAATATTTTTCTTTTGAAATGGAGTTTTTAGAGAGCTTACGACGTCTTGAAGAGGACGTCGAAAATTACGAAGATTTCGAGGTACGTTTAGTAATATAATCCATATGAATGTTGTTTGATTGTTGTGAAAATGAACCTGTTAACCTTAATCTGTATTTGTTCTAAATTTAATTCCGCTTGTGTCGACATGTAAATTCTCGCTGTTTGACGCTACGTCTACTGTTCAAGATCTAACCTTGTGGTTGGGGACTTTTCGCTGATATCGGTAAGTGCACAGTGCGTGTTTGAGCAGAGCGAAATGTGTTGTTCGGTTGGGCTTGGGATATTTTGGAAAACACGCTGCGTTACCAAACTCGTATCGCAAACTCGCTACTACTGAGGAAAAAAGTGCATAGTAACAAGCCAAGTAAATACAATTTATAAGCTGCGCGCCTCACTGATGAAGACGATCAATAACACATTTTTGTATGGAAATGACCTACTGTATGATTGAGTGACCCCCGCATCGGCACCCTAAAATATTTCCGACAGTTTAAGACTTAAAAATCATTCAAATTTCTTGAAATTGTACTCACATATTGAGAAAATAGTGCAGATTCCGATGCGATGATCAGATTTGCGATATATTAATTATATTTCGAGATATCGCCTTCGAACGCGCGCGTTGTTTTTTGGCTTCACGAGTTCGAAGTGTTTTTAATACCGGCACCCCCTCAACCCTCATTGACAATGCACGCAACTCAAAATTTCTTGTGCGATGTTGGTATTATTTATCGTATTTACTCGTAGCGGACGATCTACGTATTATTTCTCCTCAAAATTTCGACCAGTTCAGTTTCTATGGGTAGTGCGCATCATCTCATGCGCGATTTTTTACAACACGCGCAATAACAAATATTACGCGGGGTGCCGATATTAAAAACAGTGCCGATGTGTAGTACACCTATCATACTTCTTCTTCTTGTTCTTCTTCCTCCGGTAGTATCGGACTCGGAGCTAGATCGACAAATCTATCGCTTTCATGGCCTTTTTGACATTATTATTGTTATTTTCACTGTCGGCATTATAGCGATAGACGCTACCCATACACTGTGCCTTAAGTCAAGAGGCAAGAACACCGTAGCTCTGCAGTAAAAGTTACTTACGGAAAATCATTTTTTTTTGCACATAAAGTCATAAAACACAACATATTTAGTATTTTGAGCGACATTTGTAGCCCTATCAATACATTTAGGGCTGCTATAATACTTTCACTCACCGATCTCGTGTGTCACTATACATCATTACATGTCATTGTCATTCTAATTCTATAATTACGGAGATTTTCCATGATTTTCCATCACTCTTCGTCGGTCTTTCGCCGTTCAAACTGCCGTTATCGTACACAGATGCAATAATTACGTCATCGTACGGTATCGCTAGCGTGCACACAAAAAAAAAAAAAAAAAAAAAACGACGCAAAATTAAAATGAGTTATTTGACTTGACAAACTGTTAATGTTACCGCTACATTTTTAGCAAATAATTGTGGGCCAGTGATTCCAATAATTATTCGGTAACCTAACCAGGCGCCGTACGTAGTACGGCGCCTGGCATACTGAGGTGTGTATACCGTGATGGTAACACTTTATAGGCTTTAACGGCAAACACACTTATAAAAAAAAAAACAATAATACTTTAAATAACATATCTCGGTTCATACTTACGAATTATGTTATGCATGGGCATCAATGATTCAAATCATTTTTTATTTATACTGAAATTTACTATCAAACTGGCAAGATTACAGAAGTGACGAAAATGGTTTCCGAATTTGTTCGCTGCATGCAATATCAGGTGATCAAAAACTTGTCGGCAGTGCCGTACCCCTGTACTACATTGTATTAGTCAACCGATCGCCCCGCGCATGCGCTATGCATTGCCGACGAGTTTTCGGTCACCTGACATTGCATGCAGCGAACAAAGACGAAGGAAATAACAGTCATCATCATCATCATCATCAATTTGAGGTAAGTTATCATTCTTTTGCAACAAATTAAATAGCAAGCAAGGTAAGTTGAATGTTTAATTAATGTCTAGAACTAAAAAAAAAATAATAATATTAGATGGAAAGTTGTTGAAACCACCCGTCGCAAAAATCACTCAAAATTTTGTAGCGTCTCGTCGTCACAGCGCCGTACTTCGTACGGCGCTGATCACAGTTAATTATTCGGTAGCGGTAACACTACAAACTATTCCCCATTCACCCTGTACAACGGTTGGCTGCAGCTCAGCGCGCGATCTCATTGGCTGCCTTGCTCATGACGTAGCTCATCGGTGCACGTGCCCGAAATCAGCTTTGCAGCTCTGTGTAGAATATCGCATGGAGGTAGTATCGATAGCACGCGCGGGCGCAATTGCGGGCGGCCACGATGCCCGCCCCTTCTCAAAGTATCGTGAGCGATACTACACGCCAGCATCTGAGACGGTACAATTCCATGCATATTACAGCGACTGCTCTCATACAACCACAACACAGGTATTATACATAGACATTATCAATCTAGAAACATCCACGAACACGATGCGACACCGACGGAAATTCGTAATGTAGCCGTTTTTGGCGGTTGCTGAGGCCGCCCTGCGTGGCTATATACAAATCATAGATATCTTCATAATCATCAACATCGTGCACTCACTCGGTCACGCGATAATTATACATCAACATAAACTCACCTTAAACCGGACTCCTCCAGAGCTCCCGTCTTAACTCGCCCGTCCTCTCGCTCGGCGGACGAACTCTCACTTCAAACTGTTGGAATCCCCGGGATTCCCAATTCCGACCCCTCGGCCCCGCGTGGAGCCATGCTTCTCTCTCGTGTGCCCGACACACACACCGTTTACGGTACAAACAAGACACACAACGTGAAACACATAACATGTAGGTCCTATCCGAAACCCTACTCAAATGGCTTCCCAAAGCCTTCCCCTTTTTCGTTACCAGATAACCCGACATTCCCAGCCCCACACCCGTGCGTCGGAGCGCTACGGCGCCACAGCGCTACGGCGCCACACCTGCGGCGCACGTCCGCTCCCTACACACACCTCGGATCGACTGGCAACGAAACATGGCGTCTTTTCCCGAGGTGCATCTATCTCGTGCTTGCGAGCCCAACCAGTTTGAATCGCCCGCGCTTGCGTCCTGTATTCCCAATACATGACGCACGCACGGGGGGACAAAGGTCGGAATCGCCGCTCGAGAGCACCCATTGTCTACCGCCGCTGCGGATATGCGGTCGGGTAGAGGCGAGGAAACCGCCGGTCAAGCGCCACTTAAACGGGCATAATACCCATAAAATCAGTGACGGCTACATTCCCCCTCGTTTAATATTCTAGCTCAGTTCCAGCATGGAACTTAGCTCCAAACGGAAGGACTAGCCGCACTGATCTTACGGTATCCATGCCAGCAATTGATTTCCCGAACCCTCAATTGCTGCCAGGAACTGCCGAACCTGAAAGGGCCGTGCGAGTGCTGAATTGAACACTCGTTAAGGCCACGACCTAGTTAATTGCTCAATGTGACGAGAGGACCACAATTTCCGAAGAGCAATTGCGTGAAAACTCATCAACTGGCTCACCTTTTAAAGGAACCCCTACGAGCCAGGAGTTGTCGTAGTTGACAATATCCTGGAAGGAGTAAAGGCTCCTGTAAGGATACGGGAGGACTTCTTAAAGGTACATGTTTTTGTAACCTGAAGATCCTGCCGCTCCGTTTTACTAGTATATTTAGATAGGGATCGGGTCCCCTATCAACGAGGTCTCGGTCTCTTAGGGGCATAGAGGGGTCCGCACACCTCTGGCTCCTGAAAAGACCACCTGCAAAAAACCCTTGGAAAACAATATGGAGACATGACAGGAAGGCGTGTTGAATTCCAGTGAATTTATTCTGGAATCCAAAACAAATCATCAACAGAAATTCTTCCCGTCAATCTCTAAAAATTCAAGTGAGGAAAGAAAAGGCAAAACAAATCCTTCCTTTCCACACCGGAAACCAATTACACGTAGAACGTTTCAGCCTATCACTTATCCTACCGCTTAGCCAAGATTCTCCAGAATAATCAAAGGATTCCTGTAGCGAGACTTAAGCGAGCAATAGACCAAACAAACATAATCCAAAGTAGAACGACCAGCATCCTTAATCATCATAACTACTACTCCTCAATTTGTATTTGTCGAATAATACAAATGAGAAGCACTCATTAATAATAAATTTTAAATAATCGGCAGACTGCCGGGACTATACACGCTCAATCGTGGCCAAAGGAGGGTTCTTCACTGAAGCCTGGTTGCCATTGAGGACAACCCGAGTCCTGTGCCTACAGCCGGTTGACGAGCTTGTACACCCCAGCAACTGCGTGTGTTCTTCAGAGCGCAGACAAACTCGACTACCCTGGCGGAAACCCGTCATTCGGGGACAGTATTTTTATCCCCGATGAAACGGCCAGTTCGGGGACAGTATTTTTATCCCCGATGAAACGGCCAGTTGATGCACCGAAGTTGTCCGCTCCATTAATACAAAATAATTTAAAAGGAACACAACAATTTAAAAAATGGCTTAACCGTCCATTCCCCCTCCTCAAAGAAAAACTCTTTGCCGAGTGAGAATTTCAGGCAGCCCAGGTTCCTTTTAAATTCCGAACCTGATCTGCTTACAGGGGTGTGTAACTTAATTCTTCCTTAAAATCTTTTTACATCAAACATCACCCCTGTATTCCAAAATATCACTAGAGAGTTTACCCGAAATATTGACTCTCTGTGTAAATAAATTTAACACAAACGGCGCGATTGGGATAAGAAATATTTTCCTTCCTTATCCCATTATTTTCAAATACCAAAATATATATCGACTAATACCATAAGAAAGGACTTATTTATTGCCTCTCCTACTAACAAATTTCTATCAAAACAAAGTGAACAATATCTTAAAGTTCACTTACAAAATTAATCCCCTTTTAAGGAAGACCTGTTTCCCTACACATTTCCACAAAATGAGAAATGCCTCCCCACAAATCAATTTAAACAAATGTCCCAACAATTCTTTATACCCCAAATTAAGTCCATTAATGAAGGGGGAACATTTGTCTTCTCAACACCAAATTAATATCAGGAGGAATTTGTCTCCAGAATCAACAAATGTCATCCATCGTCAAAGGGAGTTATTGACCATTATTAATCAAATATTTAACAAAAAGTCATCCCGACTTATGATTGAATTTTATGTCTAAAACTAATCAAACCAAAGGGAGAATCATAACCCGATATCCGACATAAAATTTCCTGAATGTCGCACTCATTGAAAAGAATACAATAAAGTCCATCTGGAGCAATAAACCGAGGAATCTTCTCCAGGAAACTATTCACAGTGTATATTTTTCTTTTATTAAAATATACAAATATGTGCACCTTTGCCATCAATGCGATGGCAGTGTCAAAAATAAGAAGTCACTGCATTTTAATAAATATTCAAACTAAAGACTCCACTGGCAACCTTTTTAATTTTAAATCAACACGAGGCCTCCTATGATGCAACCTTATGTCCAGTGTATAGTCAACGATATCCAAAATATACAAATGAAAATCAAGGCTCACCTCACCTAGCCGAATGTATCGTGAACATCTCGGTAGCTCATCTAATCCTGATCCGTCCTTATACGGGTGGATACCGCAGTGAAGCGTGACCGATGACACTCCACGCACATGATACAATGTATATCATGGCCGTCATAACAAGTGTTCGTCTGTCAACTGCTTCCCTGTAGCATAGTCCATGGTCAGGACCTAGTGTAGCGCGATCCGGTGTATCGATAGCGATGGTGTTGGACTGTTGGTCATGAGTTAGTAATCCCAAAACGACGATAGTTAAGAATGGGCCTTCTGCGTGGCTGGCTGTCCTGTGATGAACTGCTGCAGTAGCGAATCCCATTCAGGTGTGTTCCACGACCTCTGAAGTTATGTGTTAACTATGGACGCGAAATCACTCCTACGTAGCGAAGCGCTTTATTTCCATAGCGAAAATAAAGTAATAAACCCTACAAAATACTATCTTTTTGCTGAGCGGCACAGCCTCATATCAGTCCATAAACATATTCTGCGGGTTACACGGCGTATTATCAGACGTTAACTGCATCCAGAGTAATATCAAAACCTGCTGCCCGGGTGCTCCTTATACTAAAGTGTTTCCAAGATTAGCAAAGTCGAACAATCGTCCAATACTAAAAAGGCATGACTTAATGAAGCGCGGTCCTTGGCATTGGGCGTCCTCCAAACCATGATGCAGTCTTCGCTAATAACACAATAATCTTCGCTATTTATCGTCACTTTACCTCACAAGTCCAGACTCCTAGAACAACTACACAGTGAGGAGCTAAACCTCTCGAATTTGTCTACGAGAACGAGAACTCCTTAAATTAAATATGAACCAGCTCAACACCTTGCGACCCTATCAACTAAGAATGAACAATAAATTCCCATTAATCGGTCCGCTGGTCGGACAAGTCCGACCTGTGTGCATTCAGGCTGATCATAGTTATTGGATTGAAGTCGCTCCCGTATCCTGGCCGCTTGCATGTGCCCCGGTAGTGGTACCGGAAATGACGCAAAGACCTCAGACCATGTGAACCCGTCGAGTGGGAATCACTCGGTCTACTAGAGTCTGTTTCAATCCCTGTGTGAAGTGATCGCGATTGTATTCAACTCTGAGCCTTCGAGCCTAAAAATAACCGCGACCTAACTTATAACAACTTATTAATTCAATAAAGAAACATTACCATAAATTGTTATGGCAATGAGAGTCCTTTCTCTCTAACACCATAACAAAATCAAAGGATTCGCTTCCGTTGGTTACACCACTCACAAGGACGTTTCTATCTCCAGTGCCACACTAAAAACAGAGTCCTGTTGCCCTAAAGAAAACCGTAGGTCCAGCGATGCACCAATCCTCTAGCCGTGAATCCGCGAAGTACACAATACGCTATACTATTAACTCTCCGCGAAACAAATGCTACCTATCTCAACTGGAGTGAACGCTAAATTACTGTGAGCTATTCAAACTATGAATCCACCATAAATAATTCAACTTAATATTCTACCGCGAACTACACATGACGAATTCACTCCAGCGAAGATAAACTAAACTAGAAGTATTGCTGCCGCGAGAACTCAATGACGAACTCTGGAAACTTTCCTAGAAATAGAAGAAACTTAGAAAATAGGGTTAAACAAATGGCATCAAAAATGTCTGGCAGAGAACCAAAATTTCAAAATAAATTTCCCCAGCCAAATACTTTCAACCCACTCTCCTCCCCTCTCCAAAAAATTATTTTATGAGAGCTTAATTTATTTTTCCTCCAACCTCTCCAATAAATTCCAATTCTTCAAAAGCCCTATCAATCCAAAAAAGGACCCAAAGCACGCCCAATTTCAACATGCACCAATTTTAAATTCCACCGGTGTGCTTAAATAACACCAATGACTTTCTATTACTAATTACAATCCAAAAAAACCCTGCCCAATTTTCTGATGTACTACATAAAATTAATCCACTAACGGCTATCGGCCCTTCAAGAATAATCTAAGGGAGAGAATGCTGAATTCACCCCGTGTCTACTGGTCATCCCGTCGGGTGGACTTCCGTCAATGTATAGAACACTAAAGGCAAACTATACAACAACCTACACCCCTAAATTAATTCCACGGCTATTTCGCCTTTATAATTTTCTTGATGCCTCTTATAATCAAAGTTAAGGCATAAAGAACCCCCGTATATTTACAACATTTCACCGATTTCAACACGATTGTTGGGTTGAAACAAGCAACATATTTATAGTTCATGTGACGTTTCTCACACAAATTTAACGGAATTCATGCGAGGTATACTAATAGTTACATTCCTCGCACGAATATGTAAGTTTTCCGAAAGTTAATCAATACATCCACGCAACTATCACACCCACATGCATACCTGGTCTCAAACTAATTCTCTTGACCCCACTGACGACCTCAAACCAATTGACTCTCTTGGCCTACCATCGCACAGGTGTACGACCTCAAACCAATCGACTCTCTTGGCCTCACTATACACCACTGACAACAAATCCTGATCACACACAAGATTATCACTTACCAACACACAAATCTCCCAATAACCCGTCAACAATCTACAATCAACAATCAATAATTTTAACAATCATCTGAACAACCGACACGATTCCCTACGGGTGGGCAAATGCACTATCAAATCATCACCATAATATTTACAGAACACTTTATCAATCCTGCAAACCACATATCACTATCAGTGACATCACTTTCACGATATGTACACAACACTCGCTCCAAAATAATCAAGTCTTATTTTCCAACTCCAACAAAATATCAGTCTACTTCGACCTTACCTTACAAAACTCACGAAATATCAGCAGAAAACATCGACTCTGAGGCATAACAATAACACACACGCTACAGCCAGTACAATCTCTCCAACAACATGCATGCATCCGCATCGCAAAAACAAATCATGTACAAAGCCAATACAAAACGCCCAGCGACCAAACTCTCACCCGAAATATTGCGCAATCGTTACCCCCCAAACCAAAGTTGTCTACCCGACCGACTGCATCAAAAAACAACAATTTACGCCTTTCTCTTTTATAACCCTATATTCACGAAACCCCCGAAACAATAGCCTGCATTGACCCCCGTGCAAAAAAGTCACGTTGTCCAATTTTCACACATTAAATCAATGCCTCAAATCGGCGCTCGCCTCGTGAGTCCTACTAAAACAACAACATTTTCCTAACCAAATCCACCGATGCAATTGCATCCTTTTAAATACCAAACAAACCTCAATTTCTTTCCCAAAGTCCGCAAAAATCCCAAATAATCCGCAAAAATCACCAATAATCAACCAAACCAACGGGGCTTCCCGTACAAAGTGTCCCCCCACACTCCATCGCAGTAAAACTAAACAAGCGAAAGTGTGCCCCCCTGCACGCGCCACGTGCTCCCAAAAATTCAATTTTCATCAATTTTCCTTAATTTTCCAAATAAACACACCTTCCCCCCCATTCAATTTTTTGTTCTTTTGTTCATCGCAGCGCCAATGTAGCCGTTTTTGGCGGTTGCTGAGGCCGCCCTGCGTGGCTGTATACAAATCATAGATATCTTCATAATCATCAACATCGTGCACTCACTCGGTCACGCGATAATTATACATCAACATAAACTCACCTTAAACCGGACTCCTCCAGAGCTCCCGTCTTAACTCGCCCGTCCTCTCGCTCGGCGGACGAACTCTCACTTCAAACTGTTGGAATCCCCGGGATTCCCAATTCCGACCCCTCGGCCCCGCGTGGAGCCATGCTTCTCTCTCGTGTGCCCGACACACACACCGTTTACGGTACAAACAAGACACACAACGTGAAACACATAACACGTAGGTCCTATCCTACTCAAATGGCTTCCCAAAGCCTTCCCCTTTTTCGTTACCAGATAACCCGACATTCCCAGCCCCACACCCGTGCGTCGGAGCGCTACGGCGCCACACCTGCGGCGCACGTCCGCTCCCTACACACACCTCGGATCGACTGGCAACGAAACATGGCGTCTTTTCCCGAGGTGCATCTATCTCGTGCTTGCGAGCCCAACCAGTTTGAATCGCCCGCGCTTGCGTCCTGTATTCCCAATACATGACGCACGCACGGGGGGACAAAGGTCGGAATCGCCGCTCGAGAGCACCCATTGTCTACCGCCGCTGCGGATATGCGGTCGGGTAGAGGCGAGGAAACCGCCGGTCAAGCGCCACTTAAACGGGCATAATACCCATAAAATCAGTGACGGCTACAGTAAGAATATCATGAAAAGTATACTACTTACCGAAATCACAGTAAGACCAAGGTATCGTATGGGCTTTCCGCTCTTGAACAGCACTTTCAAAAAATCGTGAAAAATAGAAGAAAAGTGGAAACTAGGCCGAGTTTGGTACCAGATGAAGCACAGTTGCAAGCAGAATCTTGTAGCACACCGCACGCAGATGTAGGGGTAAGCTAGTGCGCATGCGCATCCATTTCATTCATAAAAATCGGCCCGATGCTGCCGTAGTAGTGACGTCACGTAATTAGATGAATACGTCGCTCGCTCGACGAAACCCGGAAGCCATCCCTTCGTGCAATAGTTCGTAGTGGGTAACAGTTTGTCAAGTCAAACAACTCATTTTAATTTTGCGTCTTTTTTTTTTTTTTTTTTTTTGTGCACGCTAGCTAGCGATACCGTACGATGACGTAATTATTGCATCTGTGTACGATAACGGCAGTTTGAACGGCGAAAGACCGACGAAGAGTGATGGAAAATCGTGGAAAATCTCACAATTCGCCGTAATTATAGAATGACATGTATAGTGACACACGAGATCGGTGAGTTAAAGTATTATAGCAGCCCTAAATGTATTGATAGGGCTACAAATGTCGCTCAAAATACTAAATATGTTGTGTTTTATGTGCAAAAAAAAATGATTTTCCGTAAGTAGAGACACGGATTTTCCGCGATCGCGGAAAATCGCGGAATTGACCAAATCATTTTTTTTTTCTTTTTTTTTCTTCTTTTTTTTATTTTCTTTTTCGGAGCCCGTTCCGAAAAAAACGAAACCGGGACCCGATGGTGACGGTCGGGAACCAGTGTGACGGACTGAACCAACTCAGCCTTAATCATTAATGAATAAATGTTAAAGAAATTTACTCTCTGCCTAAAAACTACCTCTGGCCTGTGGTAAGTCCTTCCTGATATCAGGCATGACACATTCCCCCCAAATTTTGATGATTTGTGGGTGAAAATCATGATTTTACCCTACTCATTGAATTTTGTATGGAGTTCTATGTAAACGGAATTTGCAGTTTTTCACATACTTACAAAGTCTATGGCAAAACGGAATTTCCGTTTTTCAGGCAGGTAAAAACGGAATTCCAGATTTTCTGAAACGGAAAAGGCCTTTTTTTGAAACGGAAAATCAGTGTCCCTACGTAAGTAACTTTTACTGCAGAGCTACGGTGTTCTTGCCTCTTAAGGCACAGTGTATGGGTAGCGTCTATCGCTAGAATGCCGACAGTGAAAATAACAATAATAATGTCAAAAAGGCCATGAAAGCGATAGATTTGTCGATCTAACTCGGAGCTAGAGATCACACAATAAATGTTGGTACAATTATGAAGGATTATATAGTAGTCTAAGACGAGTTGCATGTATGAAGGTGTATCTTAAAGGGCAATGAAACCCAAGCAAAATGTTGCTTTCGTAGACTTGAAGAGATTAGGAGGAATAATCTCTGAAAGTTAGAACATAATCGGGCAAGCAACGAGAAAACTATGGCTCTTTGAAGATATCCATTTATTCCTATGCGGGACTCAAATTGGCAATGCACTCTGATAAGTGTGTGGACTACTCCCCATATGTTTTGTACACAAAATTTCAATTTTTTTCAATTTTCTCAAAATATATGTTTACCCTTCATTTGAGTTCAACATATGTTTTGTAGAACACATTTATACACAACATATCGTGAGTTTGTGGAATGGAAAAGTGTGACTATGAAGAAAATTGTAAAAATGGGGAAATTTGTGTACAAAACGTATGGGGAGTTGTCCACACACTTATCAGAATGCGTTGCCAATTTGAGTTCCTCATAGGAATACATGGGCATCTTCAAAGAGCCATAGTTTTCTTGTTTATGGCCCAATTATGCTCTAACTTTCAGAGATTATTCCTCTAATCTCTTCAAGTCTATGAAAGCAACAGTTTGCTTGGGTTTCATTGCCCTTTAACTTCGCGCACGAAAATTTCAGATTTTTTCAAAGTGGCTTACACATAGCCCACTGTCCCATTCATCGTGTATTCCCATTCGCCGAGCGCCGGTACAGCAGAAGTGCGCTTGCGCATGAAAATTGTATGAATATTTATGAGGCGAGCCCCAAGCACACGTGCAGAGCGCTCCACTGTGTGCATGCACAAAAAAGTACGATGTTAGCTACTATATCGAAATTGCAAAACCATGCATAATGCCCATGTCAACAGCTTTATCAACACTCGCACACAAGAAAATTACGATGAAACGATCGGAAAAAGCATGTAGATTTTCGAAAAATTATCAACTTTTACAATCAAAATTTTCGAAATAGCGAAAACTTACCTTATAAACGGCATCCCGAATAGCTCAAAATCCATTTTGGCGAAAAACGGCAGGTGAAAAAGACCTTCTTTCACAAGATTTTGTCCAAAGAAAAGCGTATCGAATTTGGTATCAACGTGTAGAATGGGCGTTCAGAAAGCCAATGACGTAAGTATCGAAATGAATTGTGGGAAGAGAATGCAGCGAAAAGGGTAAGCCCTGTCCTATGTCCAGACCGATACCGCTCCGATACCACATTTTCATGGCATGCATAATCACCCCAGAAGCCAGCCAAGTCTCGTAATGAGATGCGTGCGCACGCGATCAATGACGTCATGCATACATTATCGTTCGCGAAAGGTACCGCTCGCTGGCTATGTGGCTTAGGATCAAGAAAATTACAGTAATCTCAATGAAACAATAATAAATTACCCCTCAAATTCTGAGGATTCGATTTATCTTGAACAATTTCATTTAAACTCACAATTCGTGGTGTTAATGGCCCGATTCCGTGACTATGTCATATCAGCAAGAGCTTCTTCACCGAGTACGGTAGTCTCCATACTTCGCGCGTCATACAAAGGGCACCCTGCCATTGACTTAACACGTATCCCGTGTAGCAAACCGTAACACGCATTTCAATGGCAGTGTGATGATGCAAACATTTTGCGCGCATTAGCATCTTAGCACGCGCAGCGTTTTCAAGCTAACTACGGAGATTGCGCGATCCGAAAGAAAATTTGAAGGGTAGGTCGAATAAAGGAGCATTTTGCGCAGCCTTTCGATGACAACAAATATGTGTCCCCCTCTGTCACTTCGGGTAATTCATCGGCAATATCAAAATTGAGATTTTTAGTGTTTTGAATTCTCTCGGATTTCAGCTTTAAAATGATATATAACTTGCTACATATAATTGTCATGAAGGAAAGAAAAACGCAATTTGATAACGCGGACCAGAGCTCAGCTATTTGTCAAACAACAGAGAAAATCGCTTCTAAAGTTTCGCATCCATTCAGAAAAGCATCCTCACAGAGCGAGCGAGCGGTTGAACAAATTCTCGGTTTGACCGTTCGTTTTCACAATCGATCGTGAAAATAGCGTTATCAACAAACAATATAACGCATGCGCAGTTTACTGTTAACATACAGTAAAATTTGTACAAAGCCGCTCCAGTTTCGTACAATTGCATGCAAGTTAACCCGGCGGGCTAGCTGGCATGACCCCCTCGATCACAATGAATGGTACAATAGAGCGGTAACTTCAGTCCTCGCTGGTCGGGCGATATCGACCCACCTGCTCATTCATCCTGCCCGATCGTTACCGCAACATTGAACTATACACAATGAACTTCGCACCGGGGAGGCGTATTTTGCATGCACGCAGTACCATGTCATTCAATAGGGTAGGTACCGGTACCGGTAAGCCGCACAGCGCGATTCAATACAGTAGGATGCGGTAGGCTGCACACGATGCGCTTTGATAATGCGAGGAAAAGCTAGCTACAGAATTTACATAACAAGGCGCGATTCAATGCGGTATTATACAGTAGGTCGCGCACGCTATCCGGAAATGAACACAACGTACATACCCAGTACAACTCTATTCAGGTCAGTCTGACCAATCACAGCGCTTTCCGCTCCGGCTCAGCTAGCTCGCACACAGCGGTCGGGTGCCGCTCAATCAATGCACAAACGATCGATCATGAACAGCCAGCGATGATAAACCGAGTTTCAGGCCGAAACCGAATTGAAGGTTGCTCAGAAAAATCATTATTTTCGGTATAAAACAATCGAATTAGGACATGAAATTTTCAGAGAATGTAGATGACACATGTAGGTATCAAATTCCGTAAAGTTGAAATTTTCAGCCAAAGACAATTTTTTATGATTTTGGTGCTCTATGTACTAAACCCCCATTGCGACTTTATACCCAAACTGAAAGACTGAGGCACATATGTTTTACTGGAACGATTTCCGTCTAATTTGCTTGATACTTCCTCCTCCATAATTTTGTTGGAACACCAAAGTTGTGATTTACAAAAAAAGACCACAAAAAGTAAGTATTTCTTCATAAATATCGCTCTTTATTTGCTAATTTTTTGGTTGATGAGTAATTGATGTGTGCTCTTTTAGTTGACATTGAAAATTTCCGTCGCCGTGTCCGTGTTCTAATTTTTGCATATCTGGCCTATGATCCGCGAAGTTGGGATACGCGCGAAGTTAAGAGACCTGTCCATATATTACGAATAAAGGAGAGGATAAAAACATGGAGAAGGTTCCGGGCATGGCAGGGAACAGTCAGAGGGCCGGGAAGAAGCATGACGGAAGCTAACTGTGATCGCTGTGACGACGAGACGTTAACAAAATTTGAGAAATTTTGCGACGAGTGGTTTCAACAACTTTACATGGGTAATCTTGCACTTTCTGCCCTACCACTGCTATACTGTATACATATAACCTAACCCTATATAATAACCCTTTAACCCTAAGGCCAAATAAAAAAAAAAACATGTTTAGCGTCCCCGCCCGCTTCCTTTTTGGAGGCCGCCTGCTTTTTTTTTTTTTGAAAAATCCGAAAAAAATGTAATTTATTTTTTTTTTTTGGGGGGGGGAAAAATGATTTTGAAAAAAGTTCGTACTTTTAATATAGACTCATTCGTTATTTTGGATAAATGGGTCAGTCGGCCATTTTGAAAAAAGTCGGCCAATTTGAAAAAAAAAAAAAAAAAAAAAAAGGGCCTCCTCCTTCCTTTTTTCAAAAGAGCAGGACGCTAAACATGTTTTTTTTTTATAGCATTTTGATAGCCCTTTCAAATGATACCAAATTTGTTCAGAAGGGATTTTTGGTTTTGAAATTATGAAGTAAAATGCACCAAAAAAATCCCAAAAATGTAACGGCTCCACCCTATTTGGAGGCGAGTTCATGACACACGACCATAGCCATTAATCTGACCTATAGCCACTAAATTAGGGTTAGGGTTAGGGTTATAGTATATCCCCTAATGTAGTACAAATAAAAAATAAAATGTGAAATTTTTTGCTATAATCTTGGAAACAGTTTTTAATTTGGTCTACATACATTACTGATGAGAAAAAGTGATGTTTCCATTTTTTATTTTTGGTCCCAGGGTGCATTTTGGCGATTTTAAAGGGATCTAGTAACTTTGTTGACATTAAGCCTGAGTCATGTCAGAATTTTTTTGTTCCGGAATCCGCCGGTGTTGTGCCGGTCGGAATCCGGTATTCCGAAGAAAAAAAAACCTGCCAATGAATGATACGGAACGAACACGCACTAGAAGGTCTGCCATAGCTTCGGCAGCGCAGGCAGGCCCCGCGCTGCGAGACAGGCCAACTCAACTGCCTTGACCTTGCATTTTTCAAGTTGCACTCTTAAAAAGTGCCGAAAATGAACGAAAATGTAAGATTATTACGATTAAGATCGCACCTATTCTAGACTCTTATTTTACTTATACGAGAACAATTACCTGCAAAAACAGCAACAACAAAAAATGCGCTGATTATATCTCGAACATTTTCTAACTCGCTCGAACCTGCATGTATGAACTGAAGCTTACATCAGTACAACGACACGAATAAGTCAACACTAACACTTCACTTGTATACTTTGCGTGCAGCTTATCGGGTCTTTTTTCTTACGCGAGATATCCATCTGCCGGGAATTGGGGAATTCCCCAATTCCCGGCGGATGGATATCTCGCGTAAGAAATGAGACCCATAACCTGCACGCAAAGTATACGAGTGATATGGCGGGCTGTATCGGAGCATTAGTTTAGTACCGATAGAGGCTAGGGCGGACTGGATGCATGTCAACGTTTGAGAATCGTTTAATCCATGTGCAGTATTACGTACATACACATGACTGTGTAGTATGCATGATACACGTACGGGTGACATGGTACGGCGCAGCTCTGACTGATAGCGCTTAGCAGCTAGCTGCGGGGCCGGGGCGCGCCGGGGTAGCTAGTCTACGACGTCGATCGTATGCCGTACTCGCCGCACCGCGCGCTAGATCGGCTGTCATAATAAACACAGCGGATTTCTTGTCGTTGTAAGTTGCATTCGACATCGTCTTTCTTGTACTTTTTTGTCATTTGTTTTCTTCTGATAGTTTTCTACTACAAAATATGAATTTTTGAGGAAAAAGAGGTTTTCCGCGATTTTCATCGGAATACCGGAATGGAGAAAACCAAACCGGAACACGCACACACCGGACGGATTCCGGTATTCCGTCCGTTCCGACCCAGGCTTAGTTGACATGTGCAAAAAGTGATGAATGGTTGATGCAATGTATATTGTTGTTATCTCATATGTCCACAGGGTATTGTGTGAAAATTTCAAGTCAATTAGACATTGTATAGCCAAGTAATGAGCGAAAATGCAAAGTGATATTCAGTAACTCACTGCACTCACTTTGTACATGGAAGAAAAACTCGCCCGGAGTTTTTCTTATCTGAATACTTCAATCATACATATCTTTGTAACGAAAGGGGAATTTGAAAAACCGAAACCTGTCCCATGATTTTATTGTTAATACGAATACAACAAGGTTTAAGGGAACCGCTAGAATTAAAATTATATTTTGAGGATTTGGACAATGTTACTAAGTCCCTTTAAAGATAATTAGCTAATTTGCATATTTGTGAAATAAGGTCAGGGGTCATTTTTTATCTAGGAATAGTGCAATATTGATAAAAACTGGTATTCTATGGTATTTTGGGGCAAGGATTCCATTTGCGGTGCTCGTTTGTAAGTGCTGTATGGGAAACGCTCTGAAATCCAAGATGGCTTCCCCTAATTTGCATATTTATGAATATTATTGATTTTCAGTGGCTACAGCCCCTAATAAGCAATAATTCTGGATTATTATATGTCAGTTATGTTCTAAGTATGTATTTAAGATATCAAAGATGAGTTGCCATCGTGGCAACCTCTAGCAATGCATATTATTTGCATAATTATGTACTTTACCTAATTTGCATATTCCCCCAAATAGAGTATATTGGGATCCCGACAAGTAAAAAAGATAAGTAATACCAATTTTCCAAGGTTTTGGGGGGCAGCAGATCCATTTTTGATACTTATTTACCTGTATCACCATGGCATCCATCTCAAATCCAAGATGGCTGCTCCCTAAATTACGCATGTTATGATACACGTCTATATTATTTCGGTTATATTAGATTGATATTATAATGTTTTGACTTTTAATTATTGGAATGAGCAACTAGAATACTTGAATCACAATGTAGTTGTTTGTTTTCAGTAAACAAATCATATTTTGATAAATTAAATGCCATTAAAGTAGCAAATAGCAATATTTACTTTAAAATGACAAAGGCGGCCATCTTTGATTTATGTTGGTTGCCGAGGTGATACAGGTAAATAAGTATCATAAATGGATTTGTTGCCCCCTAAAACCTTGGAAAAGTGGTATTACTTGTTTTTTTTACTTGCCGGGTTCCCAATATACTCGATTTGGGGGAATATGCAAATTAGGTAAAATACATAATTATGCAAATAATATGCATTACTAGAGGTTGCCACGATGGCAACTCATCTTTGATATCTTAAATACATACTTAGAACATAACTGACAAATAATAATCCGGAATTATTGCTTATTAGGGGCTGTAGCCACTGAAAATCAATAATATTCATAAATATGCAAATTAGGGGCAGCCATCTTGGATTTCAGAGTGTTTCCCATACAGCACTTACAAACGAGCACCGGAAATGGAATCCTTGCCCCAAAATACCATAGAATACTAGTTTTTATCAATATTGTACTATTCCTAGATAGAAAATGACCCCTGACCTTATTTTTAAAAAATGCAAATTAGCTCATTATCTTTAAAATCGCCAAAATGCACCCTGGGACCAAAAATAAAAAATGGAAACATCACTTTTTATCATCAGTAATGTATTTAGACCAAATAAAAAAGTGTTTCCAAGATTATAGCAACAAAAATTTGCTGCTTTACATGATACCTGATAGACTATTAGGGTTTAAAGGGTTTTAGGGTTAGGTTATATGACATGTACAGTATAGTGGTAGGGCAGAAAGTGCAAGATTACCTTTACATGTATTATTATTTTTTATGCCTCCGCCAACGAAGTGGCCGGAGGCATTATGTTTTTGGGTTGTCCGTCCGTCCGTCCGTCCGTCCCGTTTTCGTTCTCGCGATATCTCAAGAACCAGTTGACGGATCAATTTCAAACTTGGTATGAGTGTACATATTGGGGTGACAATGATCTGATTAGATTTTAGGGGTCATGAGGTCAAAGGTCAAGGTCACAGGACTCAATATATATGCAAAAATGCCTCGTTCTCGCGATATCTCAAGAACCGGTTGACGGATCTAATTCAAACTTGGTATTAGTGTAGATATTGGGGTGGCAATGATCTGATTAGATTTTGGGGTTCATGAGGTCAAAGGTCAAGGTCACAGGACTCAATGTATGCGCAAAAATGCCTCGTTCTTGCGATATCTCAAGAACCGGTTGACGGATCAATTTCAAACTTGGTATGAGTGTACATATCAGGGTGCGACTGATCTGATTAGATTTGAATGGCTTGTAATGGCAAAATTTCAAGAACTGAATGTCAGATTTCAATCAAACTCGGTACCTGAATGTATCATAAAGAGTCAACGTAGCCATAAAATGTTGGGGTCATGAGTTTGAGGTCAAGGTCACGGGATTCATTATACATGCAAAAAAGCTTGTAATGCCAAAATCTCAATCTTGAACTAAATGTCATTTTTCAATCAAACTTCGTACCTGAATGTTTTTTACGGAGCCATCAAAGATTGGGGTCATATGGTCAAGGTCACAGGACTCAAAATATATGAAAAATATTTATAAAAATTAAATCAGTGCATGTTAATTTGAGCTTGATATTAAAATCGCGTGATAGCGGAGGCATAATTTTCGATTGCGCGCAATCGAAGATCCATCTAGTTTTTTTTTAGTTCTAGACATGAATTAAACCTTCAACCTACCTTGCATGCTATTTAATTTGTTGCAAAAGAATGATAACTTACCTCAAATTGATGATGATGATGATGATGACTGTTATTTCCTTTGTCTTTGTTCGCTGCATGCAATATCAGGTGACCAAAAACTCGTCGGCAATGCATGCTGGGATAGGAGGTATTCCGCGCGTAAGTGGCGATCGGTTGACTAATACAATAAGCCAGGGACTGTACCGTACTCACATGTACAGGGGTGTATCGCGCACGCAGAAATAGATAGTCGTAGCAGACAACGAACTATCAATCGCTGTACAGAACGCACGCACATCCAGGCTCGTACGCCAAAGTTTGACCTGCGACCTCGCGCATAGCCGACGAGTTTTCGATCACCTGATATTGCATGCAGCGAACAAATTCGGATACCATTTTCGTCACTTCTGTAATCTTGCCAGTTTTATAGTAAATTTCAGTATAAATAAAACGAATGGAGCATCAGACATTTTACGATTTGGAACATTGATGTCCATGCATAACATAATTCGTAAGTATGAACCGAGATATGTTATTTAATGTTTGTTTTTATGCCTCGGCCAACGAAGTGGCCGGAGGCATTATGTTTTCGGGTTGTCCGTCCGTCCGTCCGTCCGTCCGTACGTACGTCCGTACGTACGTCCGTCCGTCCGTCCGTCCGTACGTACGTCCCGTTTTCGTTCTCGCGATATCTCAAAAACCAGTTGACGGATCAATTTCAAACTTGGTATGAGTGTACATATTGGGGTGACAATGATCTGATTAGATTTTAGGGGTCATGAGGTCAAAGGTCAAGGTCACAGGACTCAATATATATACAAAAATGCCTCGTTCTCGCGATATCTCAAAAACTGGTTGACGGATTAAATTCAAACTTGGTATTAGTGTAGATATTGGGGTGGCAATGATCTGATTAGATTTTGGGGTTCATGAGGTCAAAGGTCAAGGTCACAGTACTCAATGTATGTGTAAAAAAGCCTCGTTCTTGCGATATCTCAAGAACCAGTTGACGGATCAATTTCAAACTTGGTATGAGTGTACATATCGGGGTGCCACTGATCTGATTAGATTTGGGGGGTCATGCGGTCAAAGGTCAAGGTCACGGGACTCAAATGTGTATGCGAAAATGGCTTGTAATGGCAAAATTTCAAGAACTGAATGTCAGATTTCAATCAAACTCGGTACCTGAATGTATCATAAAGAGTCAACGTAGCCATAAAATGTTGGGGTCATGAGATTGAGGTCAAGGTCACGGGACTCATTATGCATGCAAAAAAGCTTGTATTGCCAAAATCTCAAGAACTAAATGTCAGATTTCAATCAAACTTGGTACCTGAATGTTTTTTAGGGAGCCATCAAAGATTAGGGTCATATGGTCAAGGTCACAGGACTCAAAATATATGAAAAATATTTTTAAAAATTAAATCAGTGCATATTAATTTGGGCTTGATATTAAAATCGCGTGATAGCGGAGGCATAATTTTCGATTGCGCGCAATCGAAGATCCATCTAGTTTATAAGTGTGTTTGCCGTTAAAGCCTATAAAGGTGTAAAGCCTATAAAGGTGTAAAGGTGTAAGCATCACGATATACACAGGATATACACACCTCAGTATGCCTGGTTAGGTTCTAGACGGAAGCAGCAAAGGTAGCCAGCTGGGGCGGCTAAGTCAAAATGACCTAACAGATGGCTTGTGTGCGGGCTCTTCCCAATTTGAGCAAGTATACACTGTCTTTGAGGCGTAAAGATCGGGCACACCGAGATGAGGTGAACTTCATCTTCATGCCATTGTGCAGACGACAGAGACGACGGGTAGAATCCACACCCTTGGCCTTGCCAATCTTGACCAGCCTGGCTTGGGTGAGGTAAACCTTGCAGTTGCAGGAAAGCTGCGCTTTGACGAGGACAGCCTGGCGCAGGGCTGGATTGGAAATGTACTGGGGATACATATGAAGAGCTGGCACCTTAGGCCTACCAAGCCAAAGTGAGGACTTGCCGACAGCGCTGCCGCAAGGATGGAGTCAGTGGCAGCTTGGACTGACGCTAGAACAGACACCTTCCACTTGCTGTAGGAAGGAAGGGAAGAGATCAGCTCAGCTACTCCAGGAAGACCGAGGCGAGAAAGGCAATGCAATGGAAGAACAGGCGATGCTCAACCCTCTCAACTGGAATGTTCAGAAGTCTGCCAAGCAGAAGTAGCCTTTCCTGAGAGTGAGACACCAACAAACTGAGCGTAGGGTGCCCATTCGCCAACTACGCCGTGTGAATTTCCGTAGACACTAAATTGTCTCGTGTATTATTGCATACATTCAATGTTGGTCACTTGCTGCAATGAAGGAATCGAGCCTAGAAAAGGGAAAAGGGGGGTTAAAAAATTGAAATTATATTTAAAATATCAGTTCATTGTACTCACGAGATTTTGATCATTCTGGTGATCCAAATGCCGCTTTAGAACGTGTTTCGACTTATCCCCAAAAGTACGAAATAAGCGCCTGACCGGACATCACGTTCTGAGAAAAATCGTAACAAGCTCTTCTGAAAAAATGGTATAGAGGGCGCCTGACTGGAATTGGCACAAAACTGCTATGCTCCTTGGCTAAAAAAAAAATTATTTACCTCAAAAGTTAGCTCTAGACTACACATTTATCCACCTTTTTGCGACTTTTGATTTAAACCTTCGATATTTTTTTATATACATTATATAAAAATATAAAAATTCATATTTTTTTTTCAGTTATACCCTTGTCGCAAACATCTGTGTATGCGCCGTGGAAAAATACATATGGGCAATTCCATAAATATGTCAACCTGTAGGCCAAAATTTCAAAATCATCATATTGGTCCAAATGATACATCAATCTGAAGGTAATAATGTGAACTGTCAAAAACCATTCATTAAAAAAAAAATTGATCAAGGTCAAGGTCATGAGACCCTACCAAATCAAGGCATACTGAAGTTGCTGATTTTTCTTTGCTGTAACATACCATTTGATCTTTTTATGTATAAATACATAAAAAGATCAAATGGTATCAAATTGTATTATACTGCCATAATTTAATGGTACAGTGATAACATGTTTATATCTACTATTTAAGACAACATTTAAGACATTAATTTTTATGTCCCTTCCAGGGCATCACATTTTTATTTTTTGTGTTTTTATTTGTATTATACTGCCATAATTTAATGGTACAGTGATAACATGTTTATATCTACTATTTAAGACAACATTAGTTACTTTATGGAATTGCCCATATTTACAATTTATTTCTGAGTTTAAAATATCTTCAATCTCGACGCGCAAAGTAAAAAACCACTGCAATTCGGCATACCATAAGAAGCGCCGTGACGTCACGACCTGCTCACGACCGATGACGTCATAGGGTATAGTCTTTCTTCAGGCTTTATTAACCACGGATTACTGGTTAGCAATTTCACTAACTGTGACTTACAGTAGCACTTCCAAGGGTTGGAAAGGGGTGATTTAAATAATATTACCTTGGGTAAAGCCTAGAAAGTCAATACTAAATATAGAAATTGGCTCTCGTTGTGCTTATTACGTACGTGTATCATCGATATACACCACGATGACGCGTATTCGTTCACACGTGAACACGTGCATTTCATATCTAATTGGGACGTGTACAAAGCTAGTTTTTTTGTGAGGGAGCTGTTCAAGCTGTCACGTAAGACGTGACCGAGAGTTGTTGTGTGTTGTTGTTTGTGCTGTTTGTTTTTGTTTGTTGAGTTTATCAACAAAAAAGGTGTTTGAACTTTGAAGTATTATTGATTTGGTTAAGTTTTTGTTTTACTTTGAAGAGCATTTGTAGTTTTGTTTTGAAGAAAGGGAACAAGAATATATTATAGAGAGTGTCTAAGACACGACGAGCCAAAATATCTTAACCATTACTTGGCGTAGCAATTATAGCCGTGGGAAACATTAAGGGCTGAGTACAAAATTAGTCAAAAAATGGGGGATAATTATTATATGAAAGGAAATCATCTTTGAATACTCAAGAAATTGTTCACCCATGTCAAACTTGTTTTTCTTTCTATGTACGTTATAAATGTTTAATTTATTACATGTTTTGTTTGTCTATTGTCCGTAATTGTATTCCATGTGTATCTCAATAATTTCCATAGCTCATCATATGATTTTATAATTATTATTGTGTAATGAATCATTTAATTTTAAAATTGTATTATAATATTCTTTGCTATATAGGCTCTAATGAAGATGTATTTATCACTTCTGCAGCACTCCTGTCTGCATGCAGGTGGCCAACAGAAATGGTGGTCTCTAAATACGGAGGACAACAGTATGCAACTAAACATGTTGCGCAAACAAATATGTGGCAAAAAGTGACTTCATTTATTTTTTAATGGCGTAGAGATGATTGATAAATAATTGTGTTATTTATGTCGGAGATTGGTGTATGATTTTAGTGATGATGATTACCAGAGTGATTATGACAATGTTAGTACTTTAAGGGGGGGGGGGGGGGGTGGGCTGGGGGGGGGGGAGAGGTGTCCTGATATCGAGTTTGTATGAGATTGTATCGTTGTGTGATAACTAACGCTGTAACCGATCATCGGATCGGCATGCCGATCACGATCCGATCATACATGATCGGATCGTTTTTTGTCGATTTCCGATCATGCTGAAAAAATCGGAAGATCGGATCGGCAAAAAAAAAAAAAAAAAAAAAATCCGTTTTTTTTTTCTTTGGAAAATGATCCCAAAAAACATATTTTGGGAATATAAATGAATACCAAAGCAACATATATCCATATTGAATAAGCCCAAGGTAATCTTGTATGGGTATATGCACACATACACTCATTGCCCATTCACTTACGTGGTATGAACGTAAGGGAACCATGCACTACATCTTCCGAAAAATTATGTTATCTTTACACAACCAAAGCATGAAAATTATGCTTCACATTCATACTCTAAGAAACATGTTGAATGCATTAAAGGGAGAGATCCACTTTTGCAAGCCAAAATTCAAAAGTTGCGAGGTTATTGTCTTATATGAAAGGAAATGTCATTTAATAGCATGCCTGAAAAAATTAGGGCTTGAAATCTCTTTTTCGTGGAGTTATAGACCTTAAAACTGAATAAACTGAGGGACGTCGGTTAATTATGTACATACGTATTTTGGGCCGGTGAGTAAGTTCG